>CAJNIZ010042708.1:0-11191 GCA_905231905.1 Symbiodinium pilosum
TGTGTGCGAAGGTTCACTTTTGGCTAGTAGTTTCCATTTTCTTTTACCCTAAACCCTAAACCTACCTACGTAACCCCAATAAGCCTTACGTCTGAGCGCTCCTCCAGCCGCCACCCAGCAAGCTCAGCGCATGAGGCTCTTTTTCGCGCAATGGTAAGGTTTAGGGTTTAGGGTTTAGGCTCCAAGGCTTTCTCAGATAAATCAGATGAGCCATAGTCTCAGCTCCTAAACGGAAGTTATGCAGGGGATTATATTGGGAGTCATATCTATAGTCTAAACTTCTGCGAGGGTTTCTATAGGGGATTATTGGGAACCATATCTATAGTTTAACCTCCTGAAAGGGGATATATAGGGGATTATACTGGGAACTATAAAAGGGCTTGTTAAGGGGGATACTAAGAGTCTAGACTATAGCTCAGATGTGCAGCTAGATCATTGATGACTATGCTGGGGCTGTGGCGACACTGGTGCAGGTTTATTGTGGGAGTTGTGGGAGGACATGGCAGTAACTATAGTATATTGGGGTTATATAGGGATAATGGAAAAGAAAATGGAAACTACTATAATATAATAGGGTATATGTGGGGGTTTAGCTATTACTATTCGTATATCTACAATGGGTTATATTGTAGTAGTTTCAGGGGCAGAGATTGAAAACCAAGTTTGTCTGTCTCTTCCCAGCTTCGCTCACGCATTAGAGAGCGTGACTCGTCGGAACACAAAGTCGCTTACCCATTAAACCCTAAACCCTAAACCCCTAAACCCCCTAAACCCCCTAAACCCCTAAACCCTTAAACCGCGAACAAATGTTTTCAAAAGGTCCTCAGAGCTAGTGTTACCTACGCCAGGAAGGCACCAAACAACTTTTCACATCGCGGCATCCAATCCTCGAATGTTAAACGATATGACGACATACGCCCGCATGTCCGTTTGGACTGAGTACGTGCAATCATAATGAAATCAAGACGAGCCTCAACCAGAAGGATGTTTTGATCGCTTGGGCTGTTGGAATTCAGGTATCAAATGGCTTGACGCCAAGCCGAGCGACATTTGGAAGACTGATGCAGAGCTGAAGCAGCGGCAAGGCCACTGAGCTTGCGTATTGCCTGGTTATTTAGGGATAATGGAGAAGTTAATGGACAATACTGCATTATATTAGGGTATATATTGGGGTTTCTATAGAGATAATGGAAAGGTGTGTGAAGCTTACATGCATCTGCTCATCACAAATACACCATGCTGTTCTTTTTTCTTCTGGTGTAGAAGTTGTATAGATGCCTTAGTTCCCGTACGTTCAGGGGCTTGAGTTTGTGGTAGCCAGTAGCAGATGAGCTTCTGGTTTGCAGGGGAAGTTTCTGTTGCTCTTAGAGCTATGGACGCTCTTTTCATATCGCACCTCTGTGGGCAGCTGTGTGGCTCTCTTTTGTGTTTTTCAATTGCGTGTCTTGGAATTTGTTTCAACCCTTCTGTTGGGTGGCCAGCGCTTGGGGAACCTCTTCACGTGCGAAGCAGTCTTATAATAGTATATTGGGGTTGTGTAGGGGTAATGAACACCTGGTTTCTACTAGCAGTATATTGGGACTCCACTTTCTTGCCCTAAACCCTAGACCCTAAACCCTAAACCCTCTTCCTTGCGGCAGGCAACGAGGTCACGAAGCTCCTCACAGAGATAAGACCAGCGGATTGCCCGAGACCATGGAGAAACATTTCCGGAGCTTATCACTGCATTATTACTATTACTATTACTATTACTATTACCCTAAACCCTAAACCTTAAACCCCTAAACCCCTAAACCCTAAACTCTAGTAGTATTATTGTATGCGCAGACTGTCTCTCTGCCATGGCAAAGGCCGCAAGAATCTCTTCGCCGCACGCATTGCCAAGGACGGCTATTCCCTCAACTCCCCCTTATAACCCCTATAATATTGTAGTTTCCATTCTATTTTCCATTCTCCCAATATAAGCCCTATATAACCCGAATATAAGACCTATATAACCCCCCTTCGCGCGCTGTTTGCCCCACTTCTGTTATCTTCCCCTTGCATGTGCGAGCCAGTTCCCAGGACGCGAAATGCCCAAGTGTATGTGGCTACTGGTCCGAGATCGACAACACGTATTGTGCCCTGGCAGACCGCAGAAAGAGTCTACACAAAATGTTGAGTTTTCCTGTGCAATCAGGAGCTGGCAAACACTGGCCTATTGGAACATTGGCCATTTGCTTCTCTCGCTGAGTGATGCCACCATCTATCTGCCACAGGTAGCTTCCGGTGCATCTCCGCGTGCCCGTCGTTTGTGGAGTCGCCCTCCTATGCACGGACCTTGGAAACCAGTCTCCCAAGCAATATCCGAAGGCCCGGAGGCTGTTAGGAAGAGATCTTCGTGGCTGCAGCTAGGAAGATGATGCGTGTGGGCTCAAAAGGAAATCCCCAGAATGAGGGAACGCTGCTTAAAGCCCTCTTCGAGTTTAAGATACTGTCTGGAGTCCTCATATTATAGTGAAGACCCTCCTATTTGGGAGGTTCAGGAGTACTGGGGAACCCTAAGCCCTTAAACAGTACCCATTCCTCCCATGGATGCCTTCTCAGGTGACGAACGCCAAGGACAAGACCTGCGCCCGTTGTGCAGTCCGCAACTGCAGGCGTGCCAAACATCTAACAGATGGCCACTGCGGACAGTGGGGCCAAAATGAGCTGAAGTCAAAACAGGGGCTATATAGGGGATTATACAGGGAAGTATTATGGGGGTTATTGAGGGGGATACTCGGAGTTCAGAGTTTGAGCTACAGGACAGATATTCATTTGTCCAGTAGTGGTCGGCGGATGGGTAGGCGCTGTTCCTCGACGGCAAGGACGCGCTGTGAAGAGTGCATCGACGGATGGCGGCAGCTTGCCTGAAATTCAGTTCAGGTTTTCGGGCTGAAAATCATCTCCAGGATCCTGGCAAGGACAAAGCATGATAACAGTTATTGAAGGAAGACAACCGTCAACACAGCAGCGGGGTGGGAACATCCGAAATGGTGGGTAAAGACGCATGAGCTGGCAGCCATGGGAGGAATGAATGACCTCAGCCAAAATGCAGGTCTTGATGCTGCGATAGCAGTCAATTATCCCAAACCCTCAACACTATTTTGGTGATAGTAGTAGTAGTAGTAATAGTAATAATGGCAATAAAAATAGTGATAGTAACAATAGTAATAGCAACAGCAATAGTAATCCCTAAGCCCGGCAGCAGTCAATTCTCAGAATGCTGTCGGCTCTGGGGCCTGGTTCCAGCCATTAGGCGAGGAGGGGGGGTTTGGCAGCACTGCATCGCTTGTTCCCATAGGTTCCCAGTTGTAGAGATGGACGTCGCGGGGCACAGGGCTGGACAGGATTTGCTAATGATTTGGGCGGGGTTTGTTGGAGGGATCCTCGGATGCAAGCTTATCAAGGATTCTTCCTCTGAGGAATGTGCGTCTTGGAAGAGGGATTGTCGGTTATGGGCTGATGGGCAGAACCCATGCGAAATGCCGGCATCTAGCACTCCTCTCGCAAACGTATAGATCGTTTTCAGGCTGCTTGAGCGAAAGTGGGCCCTTCAGACATGTTTTTCTGCAGGCTTACTTGGTAGTTTCAATAAGTTGCGGACCGCAATATGGATTGCAAAGTTCTATAGTCCTTACTTGACTATAGGCAATCCCGAAGAAGGACCCTTTATTTTGGGACCCCTCACTTGGATGCAAGCAGACCCTAAACCCTCAACCCTAAACCCTGGTTGCAAGAGGCTGTCCCGCCTTCGTGGCACTTGTGCAGCCCTCGGATATCAGCATTCCAGTCGGGATAAACGGGTAAATCTCGGAATCTAGGGGTACATTGGGATACATGGGGATATTTGGTGATATTTGAGGGTATGTAGGGACCTGACCATGGGGATGCTCAACATCAATTGCGCATCATGGTCCTACGCGTGTTCTCCCATGCACGTCCGGTGTGGTGAAATTTGCAACCCCAAACCCCTAAGCCCTAAACCCTGAACTCTGAACCCTAACCCCTGAACCCTAAACCCTCAAGTGGCCATGGCCGAGGCGTGGAGAAGCCTGAGAACTTCTTCTCCTGGATCCGCATCACGGTGCAGAACGCCTGTGGCAAAGCCTTGCAGAAAGCTGGGTTTAGGGACCACGTACTGGTTCTTAGAAGAGCATAAGGGAATATAATCCCTATGTACACCCAATGTAATTTATATCTACTATACAATATACTCCCTTCTTCCCTGCTAAGAACCAGTAAGAAAACCCCCTAGCTTTCCCTAAGTTCTTGCGTGGTGGTCTTTGTTCTATCAATACTAACTGTGAATACTAAAAACAAGTCGTAGTAATAGTAAGAATCATGGTAATCATAATCGCAATAGAAATCGTACTTATAATAGACACTATCATAGTCACTATAAATAGCAAGAGCAGTAGTCATGATAACAGTAGTATTCTGAGGCCATTGACAACGGGACTGTGGTCTTCGGATCCGCAGCTCGCCTTGCAGCAGTAGGGTTAGGGTTTAGGGTTCAAGGTTTAGGGATTAGGGATTTGGTTTAGGGTGTAGGGATTTAGGTTTAGGGATTAGGGTCTAGGGTTTTAGTGTGTATGGGTCTCCACCATACAAGTGGAGTGAATGCCGATCTGAAGATTTCCCTGCCTGCTTTGGGGACACCACATAATTCAGGGAATGGCGGGCGCCCATACAAAAACTGGTGCCTCGATCTATCTAATTATGATCCGCTTCCTTCTACCACTAAACCCTAAGCCCTAAACCCTAAACCCTAAACCCTAAGCCCTAAACCCTATTGCTTCAATTTGATTCGTGGGGATCTCGATTTTTTTTTTGGACCGACCCAGAGTTGACATACTGGTGGTTAATAGGGCCTTAATAGGGTTTAGGGTTTAGGGTTTAGTGGGGAATCAGGGATTCTCATCCCATACATGATCCCAATGCAATGACTATATCATCCCCACCATTCACTCTTCATATTATATTCCCTTATTCCCTACTAACCCTAAACCCTAAACCCCAAACTCTCAACCCACCCTAGACCCCAAACCCTAAACCCCAAACCCCAAATAAGATATATTCCCTTATTCCCGGCTTGGTCGAATAGGCCTGTGAATCAGCGATGGCCCGCCCGCAACGCACGTTGCCAGGTGAGCTTGTTGCTCCTCATTTTCGCAAGACCCTCAGATCCTTGCAATAGAACTGATCATCGTAGTAATAATAACAATAGAAATACGAATAGAGATACTGTTGGTAACTTTAAAATGAGTAATACTGATAATAGTGTTAAACATCGTAGTAGTATTAACAATAACAACAGTAGTAACAAGAGCAATAATAATGGAAATACTAATAGCGATAATAGTACATTTGCGCCTCTCCACAGAAACTCCCGCGAAAGGGGTGGCAGGATCCATACATGGGGGCAGCGCTCAGAATTGCTGGCGCAGATTGTCTCCAATGACCTTGTAACAAATGGCCGGCTCCCTCCATGCCAAACATTGCTCCAGTTGATGCACATCATTGTGGTGTTGTCATGTCTCGGAAAATGCTTCTTTGTAGTCTGGAATTTCCCGAAATTAGCATCTAACCTCAACCCTGATTCCTGGAAATTAGCATCTAACCTAAACGCTGATTCCGCACCTGGAAATTAGCATGTAAATTCAACCTTGGCCCCGAAGATGTGCAGAAAACCCCGGAAGCTAGAATCTCCTGAACCACCCATGGAGACTTCGTGAGCTATAGTCTAAAGTCCTTAAATGAGGGTTACTTAGGGGATTACATTGGGGAGTATGATAGTGCAAATTAAGGAGGATGCTAGGAGTCTAGACTGTAGCCCTGTTGGGCCCCTAAACCCTTAACCCTACACCCTAAAAACCCTAAACCAAGTCCTAGGCCCCAAACCCTGGACCATGAACCCTAAGCCCTGGGAACGGTAAAAGGGCAAGGAGTAATGAGAGAAAAAACAAGTGAGGAGATTCCTCAGTTCATCCTATAGGATGAGATAGAGATCATATGAGCCATAGTCTAAACTCCTTAAATGGGGGTTCTATAGGGGATTATATAGGGGACTACTATAGGGGTTATTAAGGGGAATACTAGGAGTTTAGACAATGGCTCATATTGATCAAGAAATACCCCTATAAAGTAGGGGGAGTTTAGGGTGTAGGATTTAGGGTATAGGGTTCCTCTTTATGGTTACAGCTGGTGCTCGACTTGTATTAGCATTTCTACAACCTCTCTCTCTTCTTTGATTGCTGCTCTTCCCTACTTTACTATTAGCGCCCATGTTTTAGACCCTAAACCCTAAACCCCTTTGGAAGTCTTCGACTGGTGCTTAGGTGACATGGTATGTTGACATGCGCTGCCTGCGACCCGCGACTTGGCAAGATAGATCTAAAAGTCAGGGGCCCCTTTACAGGGCATGTAGGGTTCAGGGCTTAGGGTAGAGGGGTGCATAGAGTTCGATGGGGATAATATACTGATATACAGTCTTAGCGTTTATAATAATGAGGACTGTAGTTTGGGTAGTGCCCCCACTCCCTAAGAGTTGGATAATACTTTTCTATATAGTTCTCTATAGCCATTACTATGACCCCTAATCTAGACTGTTAGCAGTACCCAGACTGCAGCATCGTGATGTCTATGTCGGATTTCCCTATTTAAGTTTAGGGAGGCTACTACAAGCAAGGTTGCCTTTGCGCTGCCTTTATGCTGGTTTAGGGTTTTGGGTTTAGGGTTTAGGATTTTGTGTCTAGGGTTTAGAACCCTAAACCCTAAACCGCTTAGGGTCTAGGGCTTAGGTTGGTGTAGGGTTGATAGAGAGGCCATCAAGCGCGCCAATGCTACGGCAGTGGACGAATTCGCCACAAGCCGAAGGCTCGTGAGACAGGCTGGACGCCGACGTGCGACATAGTAATGATAATAGTAGTGTAGTAACATGAATACATTTAATCATAATAGTTTTTAAGATTTCATCATAACAGTTATAAGAATATGAATAATAGTCAAGATAGTAGTAATAGTAGTAGTAATGGTGACAACAGGAAGATAAACAGTAATACTGCTACTCGACCCAGTAACAGCCGGATTTTGAGTGTTTTAGATATGTGCTGCTCTTGATATTAGCCTCAGTACTATTACATACTCCTGCGGGGGGGGGTAGTACCCAGGACATGGTAGGACAAAGGTTCGCTTCTTGAAGCCGCCGGCTCTGTGTTAGGAGTTGTTTCTATTCGAGTCATAGTCCATATTCCTTAAAGGGGGTTCTATAGGAAATTATACAGGGGAATACTCTAGGGGATATTAAGGGGGATACTAAGAGTTTAGACAGTGGCTCATTTGGTCTTTTGCCGCTGGTGCGATCAAACTGCAGTTCGGAAGCTGGGGTCCTGAGCCACGATGAAGATCACACGAGTATTCTGGATGTACTGTAGGGTGACTGTATCAAAACTTTAGGTTAAGGGTTTAGGGTTTAGGGTTTAGGGTTTAGGGTATCGTGCCCGGGATTTCCTACAAAAGCAGAATCCTCAGCGGCACTTTGGCAAAGCGCAGACCTTCCATTGCGACTTCGTGTTGACGCGCCTGCGCCACTATCTAACCCTGGACAGGCAATGATTTGAAAGTCACAGTCTCCATTTCATGTTCATTTAATGATTCTTTTTGGTAGCTATTTTCCTGTCTCATGGTTAAAAACTTGACTCTCCCTTTTCGGTAGTTTTCTTATATGTGGTTAAAGCTAGCATTGGACGATTTTGCGAGCAGGCAGAGGATAGAGGTGGCGGCCTCTACTCTTTGACCACAAACTTGCAAAGGCGCGGCTTAGGGTTTAGGGTGGTTTAGGGTTTAGGGTCTAGGGATAATCATTTGGGGTCTAGGGTTTACGGTTTAGGGTTGCTGTTAGAGAAGTTAGTTTAAGTTGCCATATGGGGGAAACCACATAAATTGATTCTATATACCCATTGCGGCAGCAGCATCCCCAAACTTTCCAAAGCCCCAAACCCTAAACGCTATACCCATAATATGGTAACTTGACTTAAGTTCCTTCTTTGGAAACCATACTAGTTATATGTATATACTCACACCTATCATAGGGTAACTTAGCCCTAAACTTCCCTAAGCCCTAAATCCTAAACCCCATACGCAGAATATGGTAACTTAATTGAAGGTGGGGAAACCATATCAAGTACTACATGTACCTATAGTATGGTACCCTAGCCTCTATACCCCAAAGCCGATATACCCAATATACCCATAATATGGTAGCTTGACTTCAGCTCCTCAACAGCTACCCTAAACCCTATGCAATGGGTATTCCTTATCATAGAAATTTGAAAAAGTTCCTTAGCAGCAGCCCGAAACCTTACACCCTAAATAATGGGGTTCCCTTATTAAAGTATATCAATTTTCAACACGTTCCTTACTATCGCCCTAAACCCCAAACCCTAAACCGCATCAGCCCAGAAGGTCTCCAGTGGCGGGCCTTGGGTTGATGTTTCTGATGATACTTGGTGCATTATTCAAGGTTTAGGGTTTTAGGGTTTTAGGGTTTAGGGCTTAAGGGTTTGGGTTTTAGGGTGGGTTATAGTAATTTTGTAAAGTTCCATAGGTTTTTTCAGGGTCATGTCTGGTTATCTAGGATATCTATAGGCTTGTATCGGGTTCTATAAGGTTATGTAAGGTTAGAAGGGGTTATGTAGGGGATTCATAGGGTTATACAGGTTTGAATAAGGTTTTATATATCTAGGGTTACCTAGGGGCTTTATAGGGTTATATAGAATATAAATTGTTGTATAGGGTTATATACGTATGTACATAGGATCATGTGGGGGTTGTACAGGGGCAGATTTAGATGAGGCAGTTTGCTGTTCTTTTCCGCGTTTGCCTCGCAGCTAAGGAACTTTCAGTGCGCAACTGGGATTTGCTTAGTTTCTTGCAGCCGAGGGTTTAGGGTGTACACTCCCCCAAACTAACATGGAAACCCATATAGCCCCTTTTAGAAGGACTGTAGTCTTTATAGGGCCTTTTTTGGGTTTTCATGTTAGTTTCCGGGAGTGTAGGCTTAGTTTCTGGCAGCCGGTTTAGGGTGTAGGATTTAGGGTTGAGGCTGCCGAGCTTCTTGCAGGTTAGGATTTTGGGTTTAGGGTTCTTGGGTTCAGGGTTTAGGGTTTCTAACTGCCAGTCATCAACCAGGTGATAATCGGCATCACCACTCTCATATTCGCAGCCTGGATGGTGGTTCTTGCCATGTGGCCGGAGCATGGGCTGCAATTGGACGAAAGCCGGTACCCCAAAATCTAAGCCTCAATCCCGAAACCTTAATCCCTGAACCCTAAGCCCTAATCCCGTAACCCCAATCCCTGAACCCTAAACCCTAATCCCTAAACCCTTAAACCTTAATTGCTAAACCCTAAACCCACCAAAACACACACACACAAAATCCTTAACCCCTAAACCTTTAACCCCTGAACAAGGCCAGTAGGCCAGCCCCGGGGCCCTGGGCCAAGAATTCATAAAGCAAGCCTCTTTCCCCTTGATTTTTCAAGTTGGGGTTCAGGGTTTAGGGTCTAGGGTTTAGGCTTAAGGGTGGGCTTGGGGCTTAGGGCTTAGGGTTCTAGGGGTTAGGGTTCTAGGGTTTAGGGCTTAGTTGGGCCTTGAGTTTGAATCATTTTTGCTTGGGAGGACCCCCCCACGCTGTAATAGTGGCAGAATAGGAAAACGAGAGGACCCTAATCTAATCCCCGTTGTCCCTCATACAACTATTGCAGGGTGGCAGGGTCCTCCTAAATTGTTGTCTTTGTCATTCCTGCCAGAGCTCAGGACGTGATGCAATGGGAGTTTCTCAACGTAGTTTCATCGTACTCCGAAAAGGAACCCCTTTGATCCCTGCAGAAAGCCCATGTCCCCAAAGTCTTAGCCCCAGACACTAAACCCAAGCCCTCGGCCTAAATCGTATTGAGCAATCCCCCATCTCGAGGGCTACACCTGAGTGATTCCGCAGCCTTGCAAGGATCTGAATATGGTCGGCATCGATGAGGCAGAAAGCTTACCTTGCAAGTGGTTACTAGGGAATAGGGGCATAAGGGTCTTAAGGTTTAGGGGTACAGGGTTGAGGGTTTAGGGAGAAGTCCCCTTAGGCTACCATAACGGAGAATAAGCTGGAAGATGACATGGGAAATGATATGAACACTGGGGTTATATTTAGGGTTATGTTGGGCTGGCTGGTTGTGGCTAGAGAACGAAGGAAGGGAAACAAATGTGCAAACTGCTATACTTAACCGAGATAGAATGGAAACACACAATAGAACCTGCCATGATTATTTGTTTGGGAATTCTACGAAGGCTACTACAGGGCTCCATTCCTTCATTTGCCTTCCACAATCAGTAAGTTAAACAGAAACTGGACCCGTGAAACAGCGCCGCAAAGCACGACCTCTTGAGCTCCACCATGTATTGCCCACCTCCCAAACCCTAAACTGGGCTCTTGTGGAATAACATTTTGCATTTTTATGTATACCTGGGCCCAATATAATTACACATGATCTTTTTTTAAATAGTATTTCAACAGGAACCCAGTAAATCCTAAACCCTGCAAGCCTAGGTGGACGATGCACGTCAGCAGTGTGCCATAGCCCATTGGGGTGCAGAAGTTCAGAACCTTGCGCCTGCGGCAGCAGATAAGGTTTAGGGTTTAGGGTTTAGGGTTTAGGGTTTAGGGTTTAGGGGAGTGCTTCCGGAAGCATGCTAGCAAAGTAGATAATAGGGTATGATCTTGGGTTATATTGGGATAATGGAAAATAAAATGGAAACTACTATAGTATAGTAGGGTATGATAATCCCCCTAAACCCTACACCCTAAACCCAGGAGCTTAGAGACAGCGCGCTTGGTTGTGTAGCCCTTACATTCTTTGCAACAATCCTTGGGTTCCTTCCCTACTCATTTACACTCCCCCAAACTAACATGGAAACCCATATAGTCCCCTTTCAGAAGGACAGTCGTCCTTATAGGGCCCTTTTTGGGTTTCCATGTCAGTTTCCAGGAGTGTACCAAGAGCGGAACATATGTCTGACTGTGCTTCGGGTGAACTTGGCGGGGTCACCTGCGCCTGGCCTAGGCTCTAATCCCAGAGCCTCTTAGATGCATTAGTCCTTGTTTGGGGTTTAGGGTTTA
>CAJNIZ010042708.1:12931-23404 GCA_905231905.1 Symbiodinium pilosum
GGGTTTAGGGTAAGTAGGGAATGAGGGAATATATTAGAAAGGGCCTCGGGCGTATGCCATGGCTGGTTTGTCGTTGGCTTTGGGTTTAGGGTTTAGGGAGAACTTAGCGTTAGTTACCATATAATTTGGGTACTGCCCCCCCTCAGTAACAGTTGGATGATAATAATAATATGGTTATACATAGCCCTTTAATAGGACCCCTAATATAGACTGTTACTGGGTGGGGACAGTACCCAACATATAATGGATGTGTGATCAATATCAGGGCTTCCTCCGAATGGTAACTGAATATAAGGTTCCTTAGCGCCAACCTAGTCAAGCAATCCCCGAAATTTAATATAGGGGCCGAAATAATTACCAACATTATGGTTCCATATTCCTTATATGTTTATGGTCTATGGTACCTCAAATGGACCTCAACATGATTTTGATAATTATTCAGGCCCCTGTAGTAGCTGCGTCCGTGCCTGCCTCATGGGCCTTTCAGGATTGCCTCAGTCAGCCCTTCAGACATTCGCAAGAATCTGTTTTCAGCAGGACTTTGGACATTTCAAAATCAAGTTTCTGGAGGCTTCTTCAGCTATGCAACATTGTTGTGGAGAGCCACCCAAAGTCCCCAAAGAGGAGCCACTTCTTGACAGACTTTCTTGCCTTGGACCTAGGCAGGTTCTTGGCGTCTCGATTTGCTGGGACTTTCGCAAGGAAGTGAACAACGTGCTCCTTGTCTCAAAGGCTGGCTGAGTGATGCTTCTCAGAATGCGTATCTTCCGTACCAAAAGGAATCAATTTTCGGAACGGTTTCCTGCCGTCGGGTGAGCATGTACGAGCGTCTCCATCGGAGGCGGGGTACTGGCGGGGTTTCCCACGAGTGAGTGTTCTCGCGCATCATTCATCTCGGCAGCTCTGGGATAAGCATGTCGGTGAATCCTTCTGGCATCGCTTCGTGTTGATGTTGTCTTGGTGGCCTTCCTCCGTGTAGTTTCTAGTGTATGGTTGGGCCTCGTATCGTGCCTTCGTGTTTCTGTGTACATTCGGGCCATCTTCAAATTCCATTCAACATGAGGAGGGTTGTGGATGCCCGAAGCAACCTCGAAAGTTACGGATGAATCAGCACCTCCAAAACATGCTTATTTCTGAGGCTCACCTCAGCTGCCACAAAACAATAACCCAGACCCATGATTTATAACCCCCTCCCCTTAATTGGGAGTATAATAGAGATCCTAATATTAATAAAGGCCCTTAAAGGGATGGGGTTTACTAAGAACCCTAAATAGTAGTTTCAATTTTCTTTCCCATTATCTGCATATAATCCCTATATCCCCCCTTTCTACTGTATTACCCCTATATTATCGCTTTAGGGTTTAAGGTTTAGGGTTTAAGGTTTAGGGTTTAGGGTTTAAAGTTTGGGGTTAAGGGTTTAAGGTTTAGGGTTTAGGGTTTCAGGTTTAGGGTTTAGGAGTTTAGGGTCTAAAGTTTAGGGTTTAGGGCTCAGGGAAACAAACTAGCTTTTCGCTACCTATAATCCCCCTTAAGAAGATAGAATATAGCTTTGGGTAGATTATAATAAGATCCCCATATACCCCATATTCTATCTACTTAAGGGGAACTATATCCAAAGCACATTTTGGGCCATGGAACTTCGCGCAGATCAGCACCCCCAAGCTAACTCCCGGGGTGCTGATTAGTTCCAAATTTGGCAAGTTCCGAACCCCCATGCTAACCGACATGAAGCAGTACAACCCTGATAATCGTCCTATCATAGAACCCGCTCCCCCCGCGCCCAAGACTCTAACCCCAAAACCCTATCAACCCTCAACCCTATCAACCCCAAACCCTACACCCTAGCCCCCAAACCCTAAACCCTAAACCCCTCAAACCTCAACCAACAATCTAAACCCTAAACCTATACCCTAAATCCTGAAACCCTATTGACTACAAGGTTCCTGAACATATTTTTTAATTTCTGTTACCTAGNNAGCTGAAATTATCATTTCTACTGGGGTTCCAAATCCCTTAGAGGTGAATCTGTCTTAGGACAGAGTGTGTGGACAGCTCACTCCAAAGTCTCGAGCCCGAGCCAGAGGCACAGCACAGGGTTTACGGGGGTTAGCGGATTTAGGGGTTAGGGGTTTAGGTTTAGGGGTTAGGGTTTAGGGGAGTTAGGGTTTCGGGGTTTCGGGGTTTTAGGGTCTAGGGTTCAAGGGGTTGAGGGTTTAGGGGTTTTGCCTCGAGGTTTCGGGTTTGGGTTGGGATTAGGGTGAACAAACCCATCCAGGTGTCCCTCCGGTATACCTCGATTTGTGTCGGCGCCTAATGCTATGACTCCCTAAAAGAGACCCCTGAGTTTTGAATACCCTAATTTTTATAAACCACTATATGATGCTAGTTTCCATGTCAATTCCATTATCTTTTCCATTTCGTTCTCCATGATTACACTACAATCCTTATGAATGTTGCAGTCTGTTTGGTCTTTATACGCATCCGAACAATAGGGCCTGCAGAAGATTACCAATTAGGCGTCTTCGATGAGGGCTGTCCAGACCTAGCACCAGTAGTGAAGTAGTAGTACTAGTAGTACTAGTAGTACTAGTAGTACTAGTAGTACTAGTAGAGAACCTTCCTATATTCTTAGGACCCGAAAACCACAAAAACATTGAACAGGGTCTTCCCAACAATGGCCTGAAACTGGATAACCGGCGGTCAAAACACATCCGGCAAGGTATCTTCACTAGACTCGGTGCCAATTTGTGGGACCTCTAAATTTTGGAAACCCTAGTCACCCTAAACCTTAAGCCCTAAACCCCAAACCGCTGAGCAAAGGTCCGAGAACAAGAAAAAACAAACTGCCCTAAGCTTTCTTGGAGTGTTATGGGCCTGAGTTTGCCGCCAGGCACGAGCCTCGCCCGCGCGGTGGCCGCTGCAGCGTCTTTTCATGCTCCTTGAGCGCCGAGGCTGGGTATAGGGGTCAGGGTTTGGGTGGTGATATATGGGGATACATGTGTGTATCTCTCTCTCTCTCTCTCTCGCTTTCTCTATGTATTAAGGATGATACGGAGGATTCATAGAGTCCGCGCTCGAGAATTTTGAGGGGTATGAAGAGGAATCCTGCTTTTTGGGGCAATGGAATCCTTCAGCTGGTCCTTTTTTTGGTGCAATCTGACAAGTCCTTGTTGACTGTTAATTATGGGGTTCAGGGTTTAGGGAGTAGTTACGGGAGTAACATTGGGACTACTGCGTAGAGGGATCTGTTTACGATTCCCACGCAGCCAGCGAGCGATAGAGTGGAGATCTCATGCTTGTTGGAGTGGGTGGCGGTTTTAATTGGAGGTAGAATTCGTTGGCACTCTGCTGTATCCCTGCTCGTTGCTTCCTAGAATCACGTTAGAAGTGTTGCACACTTGCAGTGCAAGGATGTGCAAGGCACATGTCAGGAACAGACTGCCCAAATCGACCGACTGCCTCTACGGGCCATAGGGCAAAACAGGCACTGTGGAAGACTTGCTGTACGTCTGCCATTGTCATGTTGTTAACTGACATGTTTTCCCCAGGCCGGAGACCGCAAACCCTAAACCCCAACCCCGAAGCCCCACTTCAACTCCAAACCCCAAAATTGCTAAACCCCGAATAACCCACTATAGTAATTTCCATTATCTTTTCCATTATCCCCATGTAAGCCCTATATAACCCTATCATTACCCTATGTAAGCTCCAAACCCCAAACAGTTCTGGGCGGGCGCTGCGGGACCAAGAGCACCGAGGAGGCAGGGAACATGAACAGAAGTCCGAGGTTACCAGTCAAGTTGTTAAAAGGGGTTTGGTCGAGCTCCGAAGAAACATTTTGTTGGCATCAGGGTTTTGAAAAAAAAACATATTTTTGTATGGATGTTGAAGAGAAGTTGCAAACGTCACGACTTTTTGATCTGTTTGAGAAGGGCTTCGTGCGAGTAGGTGCTATTGTCTGGCTTTCTGGCTCACCGACGCTAGCCCAAACCGGAGCCCGCAGCTGTACCTGAAGCTTTTGCCTTGTACCACCCCTTGGCATTTTTTTCTCTACGAAATACAGCAGTTTCCCAGCTTGTCCGTTCAATTGCACGTGCTTGATACAATGTTGGCGCGGACAGGGGTGATATCCTAGATCCCAAGCTCTAAACAAACCCTGAACCAAAAACCCTAGACCGTAAGCTCGAAACCCCAAACCCTAAACCCCAAACCTTAAATCCTGAACCTTTTAAACCACAAACCCCAAACCCTAAACCTTGAACCCCAAACCTAAGCCCCAAACCCCAAACCTTAAACCCTAAACCCCAATCCAAACCCTATATAACTCTATATAAGCCTATATAACCCCATATATCCATATATATATATATATAGATCCCTATAACCCCGTAACCCCGTAGGTTTCCTAACCTTGGACCAAACCTAGGTTAGAAAGTTGCTGCTGGACCTGAAGACTTCTGGTCAGCCCTGCTGCTTTGGGCGAGAGTACAGGTCCCAGGTGGAAGCTAGCTTGGGGTTTAATGTTTAGGGTTTAGGGTTTAGGGCTTAGGGTTTAGGGTTTAGGGCTTAGGGCTTAGGACTTAGGGTTTAGGGTTAAAGGTTATATAGGGAATATAGGGATTGGAAGAGAAAATGGAAACTGCTATTTAGAGCTCAGGGTTCCGGGGCTTAGGGTTCATGGGATTAGGGCTTAGGGCTTATAGGGCTTAGGGTTCAGGACTTGGGGTTTAGGGCTAGGGGCCCAGGGCTTAGGGCTTACATGGTTTAGGGTTGCGGCATCGGGGACTGAAAGAATCTCCCCAAATAAATAGGTAATTAGTATTCTAAAGAGGCGTAGCATGGTCCTTAGCATCGAATCACTTTATCTTCGCCCTTGGTAGAAGTAGCCTATGAGACAAATGGAGTCTTTTTTGATTAAGCTGCCAAAGCGGCACTACAGACTGAGAAGGAGCTCTCAGTTAACGCAGGATTTTGGGAGGGGAGCATGCTTACCTGTACTAGCTTCAATAGACTTCCTAATAGAATAGCTTGAATTACAATACAGACCCTTGTTACACATATGGCTACTACAGCCTCTTGAAAACTAAGCCCTAAAGCCTTCCTTTGTTTCATTTACGCCATGACGATTCAGCGCATGGATGTGCGCAAGGTCGGTGATGCCGCAGCGACCCTACACCTTAAACTCCAAACCCTAAGCCCTAAATCCAAAATCCCACAATCCAAAACCCTTTCCAACCCAAAGAGACCCATGAGCAGCATGCTTGACGTAAACGGGTCGACGGGTTAACACAAGTTGACAATATCACTAGTAGAATATGTTAACAAAAACAAATACACATGGTATCAACAAACCAAAATCCGAACCTATGCCAGGCGCCTGTTTCGTGGTTTTCCCCACCGAGATGGCCAGGGATAAGGCGGTAGCCAGCGCTTCTGGCGACTGCCTTGGTAAGAATGTGGGGTTTCGGGTTTAGGGTTTAGGGTTCAGGATTTAGGGTTTAGGATTTAGGATTTGGGATAGTTTAGGATTGAGGGTTCTGGTTTTAGGATGTAGGTAGGGTTTAGGGCCATGTGGGAGTTTCCAGATACTATGGTTGGGGATTCCTGTGGGAGGGCGTCATGTTTCGAAAGGTGCACGACATTTACAGAAATCCCTGGAAAGTTGAAGGAGTCAGAACAAGGCACTTGTGATCATATATGGTGCCCCTTAAGTAGATAGAATATGGCTTTGGGTAGATTATGATAGGATCCCCATATACCCCATATTCTATACCTTAAATAGCCCATCATAGTAGTTTCCCTTTTCTTTGCCATTATCCCACATATAGCCCCAATATAACCCTAATATCACCCCATATTCTATCTACTTATGGGGGACTACAGCAGAACAGGGGTCATCAACTCCTTAGGGGCGAGAAGCATGGCACCAGCCATGCATGCACCAGTATAAAGGGGGTTTAATGGGAACAACAGGGAACCCCAAGAATATAGTAGGAATATAATAGAATGTAAGCACCCTTGTAGGTATATTCCTGCTATATTCCTACCATATTCTTGGGGTTCCCTGTTTGGGGTTCCCAGTAAAGTCCCTTTACAGTATTGCAACAGAGAGACCCGCGATACTGGCAATTCGTGTCCCCTGGCGTTCCCTGCAAATGGAGGTTTCCTAAAATTTTGGGTACCTTCTTGGGGTCCCCATAATACGGATTATAATATTTGGGGTCTATATTGGGGTCCCCTTATTTTGGGAAACTATTACATGTAGCTTGTTAGATTGATTGGGCTTGCAAATATGGAGATTTTGGAGGCTGTGCCGCCTGATGGCATGGAGACAAGACGCTTGCTGACAGTTTGCAACCGCTCGCTACTTTTTGCTCTCGCTGCATGCCAGCAGCACCAAGACAAGCCCAAAGCTGCTAGATCTACAGCAGGAAAGTTTGAACAAGCCGTCACGTGGGAGTGGCCCACGCCTAGTGATACAACAGCCAAAGAGCGGCTGCGTTTTAAATTTTGCAGTTTTCAAGCCATGCATACGCTGGACGAGTCCCCTGCTGCGCTGTCTGACCAACTCAGCAAGGCTGGACTATGAACGGCGACTGCCCATGTGAGCTATAGTTTAAACGTCTTCAACGGGGTTATATAGGGCTATATCGGGGAGCATTACAGGAGGTATTGAGCCGGATACTAGGAGTTTAGACTATAGCTCATTGAGGTATGGCTTTGATACAGGTTGTAGACGGTCAGTTAGGGGTATCTAACCCCAATGATGGAGAGTCAAATGGAAAAGAACACGGAAAATGAAATGGGAATTGGTTTTGTATAGGATTAAGGTTCCATTAGGTAAGGTTTTATTATTGGTTGTGGTGAGTGTGTATAACGTACCTTTGGGAGTATTGTTGCGTGTATACATGAGGTGTCCAATTATCGGGACCACATTGAAATAGCTTGGTTCATGCAGTATGCAGTGTGATCCCCTCTCCATAATAATCAGCCCCCACCGCTAAACCATAGACATTCCCAGTAGAGTAAGTGGTACCACTATACTGTGGCGGGAAACATTAGTGGGGCTTTGCTACTAGAGGGAGGAGATCCATGTATGACCTGTATAACAACCCAGTTCCCATTTCATTTTCCGTTTGGTTTTCCATCTGAGCTGTAGTCTAAACTCCTGAAAGGCTGGTTTTCTAGGGGATTATATAGGGGACCATTCTACGGTTTTTTGAGGGGGATACTAGGAGTTTAGACTATAGCCATATGATAACCCTAAACCCTCAACCCTAAACCTTAAACCCTAAGCCCTATGATACACCCTAAGCCCTAAGTAGCAGTTTCCATTCTTTTATTCCATTATCCCCATATTCCCTCTGTAACCCTAAACCTAAGCCCTAATTCCGTACACCCCAGACCCCCGAAAAGGATCCAAAAGATTGGAATCCCCCAAAATGATGCCCATTAGTACACTGCGGGAACTCGGGGATTATTAGCTCTAATCCTTAATATACCCCAAATATATCCCCTATAAAACCATTATAGTAGTTTCCATTTTATTTTCCATTATCCCAATAGTACCCCAAAATATTGGGAGGTTCCATTTTTTGGATCCTTTCGGGGATCTGGGACTTGGTCAGGCGCACCAAGAGCTCCTCGACCGACTGGACACCTGGTTTGCCAAGGTCGAGGACCCCTGGAAGGGTTGGAAGTATGGGCCCATAATGGTTTGGGGTTTAGGGTTTAGGGTTTAGGTTTTAGGGTTTAGGGTTTAGGGCTTAGGGTTTAGGGTCAGGAGGACTTAGTAAGCGGGTTAATAATAGGGATAGGTAAGGTTCCTACATGGTTTATAGGGGTTATCAACCTACGTACTAAGTCCCGCTGACCCTCCAAGTAGGCTTTCTAGGGGGATTCTAGGGACTGTTAAGGGTACATATAGCGTATATAGAAGGTATACAAGGATCCCAGGGTTAAGGAACCACACCAGGGGCCCATGGTTTCAACCTTAGCATAAGCCTAAACCCTGAACCCCAAACCCTAAACCTAAACCCTCAACCCGTGAACCCTCAACACTAAGCCCGTAACCCTAAACCCCGAACCCTAAACCCTATACAACCCTCAATCCCTAAATTCCAGTATAATCGTTTCCCTATTTTTCCATTATCCCCATATAACCCCAATATAACCCAAATGGGCACCAAACCTAATATGACCCCAATGGGTACCCATACCACGAGAAGCTCCCTTTTGTCTGCAGTGTGCCAAGAAGCTAAAGCATGATGAGGGGGGTTGGGGGGTTCTGATGAGGGATTGTGTAGGAACTGTTTTGGGGCACTCCTCAAGGTTCATGTACGTAGCCTACTGTACATGTGGTTACCTAGCCACCCACACTGTAAGCCCTAAATCAGGAACCCGATGTTATTTTTCATTTTCCTTTTTCATTCCCTACTAACAACCACGCATAAGTAAGCCATATACAAGCCAATCTAATCCCAGTGCCCAGGTGATTTCCATTTGATTCCATTATGGTACCCTAAAGCCGAAATAATGGCTTCCATTTCGATTTCCATTTTTGGTCTCCATGTTCTATCCCACTTGTTTCTCCATTGTCGTAATTTATCTTAAACTCAATCCCTACATTTCTGTTTCTCATTAGATATAGTTTTAATATAAACCATAAACCCAACACTTTAGGGTCCCATAATCCTCTTAAGGTTACGTACATATCCACGGGGCCTGCAGGGCCCCGATTTCGAGAATCCGCCTTTTGAGCCATAGTCTAAACTCCTGAAAAGGGGTTATATAGGGTCTTATACAGGGGACTAACACAGGGGTGATTAAGGGGGATACTAGAAGTTTAGACTATAGCTCATATAGCACCATTACTCGGCAAAGTCCACATGCAAATGCGCCATTCCCGACGCCAGAGATCCTCATAGCAGTCCGTAACTTAACCACCCTCATATGACTTGCACATCCCCGTTATGTGAGACGTGCCCTGAAAGGACCTATAGACATAACGCTTGGAATTTTGTGCGAGCATGTTCCCAAACGATACTCCAGTGCATCTCGCATACAACCCTTATCATATGACTCCTTTCATTCCTGTCAATGAGAGTCCCCAATGGGGCTTACAGAAGGATTTCAAACATGTTGTTGAACATATTCACGCCTCAGCGCCAAAATTCAGACAGTTGTTTGCAAGCCAGGTCCCAAACAGTGAATAGAGCCCCGCATATGTTCACAAAGCTGCCCGGCACTATCCTTGAGACACTCTAGGTGAACGGTCTTCTATTTAGCCGCATCTGGCATGTGCTCTACTGTATCTCTCCAGTAATTCAGGTCAAATTCATCAGCAACCCCCCAGTATGATCCAGAAAGTATTGACTCTTACAGCCCACCGGAATTCCCGCATTTCAGAAGTGTGTAATCCCAGTAATAGTGACTGTAAGGGCAACGGTACCTACGTTAGGGTCCTCTCACATGACTACTATATCACTATTACATGGTGGGGAGAATTCAAAAAAATTGAGGACGAAGTATTCCGATCACAGCAACAATCCAGAGCTGCAGCTTTCCAGAATCTCAGAACAACAGAACTTGACCTTCTGGAATACTGCAACAAGGACATTTGGGAATGCTGAACGTAGCTCTTGCAGACTCCGAATTCCCAAAGTCCAAAATGTGGAACGTTGGAAAAGCGCAAATCTGCGAATCCAGAATCCTGGAAGTCTCATGGGTCTGTGGAACGAAGGAAGACTTAGTCCTTGTTTGGCTTCTGGCATGATTTGAAGCCCCCCGACCCGGATTTTGATGAGAACGTAAGTCATAGTGTCATAGTTCAATTTGTATCCGGTTGCCCATGTTCTGACATACGGACCAAGCCAAGCGCATTCTATACCATGGTTCTCCAATCGATGGAAGGATAGGTAAGTGTCCCCCTCCTATGCCACATGTGTGACGTGCGGAATGAAGGCTTATCCCTTCAAGCGTTGCATGTTGCAGACGACGGACATGTCATGCGCAGGGACAAGCCCTCGCTCACGAAGCAAATGTTCAGGTTCAAGTAGGCCAACAGCTTCAGCACCATTACACGTTGATGTGAGAAAGCAGGCGTAACTTCGTGATATGCCCTTCAGCGCGTTCCTGTAATGACTAATTAACAGGGTTTGGTCGTGAGCGGGGCACTTGTCTTTGAATGGTTTTGGCGGGGGGCCCAGGCCGAGAGATGAAGTTCGAATATTGGTACTCGATGTGGTGTTCCGTAGACCGGGCAAGCGTGGGAAGCATATTGTGCGGAACTCCCTTTGTTTTTTTGTGCTCAGTCAAATAGCTTTTATAAGATAATGGTCCGATATTGTATTCAATGTTTGCGAGTGCTCTTATTTGGGGAGGAGAGTAACCTACAACACAAACATTCTTCACTGTGACAATGCTTGCCCATACTTCCGCATGAAATGTGGGCACATGCCAAAACGATTGGCT
>CAJNIZ010042708.1:31408-45546 GCA_905231905.1 Symbiodinium pilosum
TTAGGGTTTAGGGTTTAGGGGTTTAGGGGTTTAGGGGTTTAGGGTTTGTAGGGTTTAGGGTTTAGGGTATATTGCACAGGGATTATATAGGGATTCTATTCCCTTATTCCCTACAAAGAACCAGTATGAAGATGGGGATGGGAGTGAGATGGATTTTCCTGCGCACATTTGTCAAGATCAAGGTATGTCCAAGAAATAGGTGTGCCCCTCTGATACACCCCTAAACCCCAAGCCCTAANNCTGGAAACCCTACACCCTAAACTCTACACCCTAAACCCTAATTTCTGCAAACCCTAACCCGCCTAACCCCCCCTAACCCCCCTAACCCCCCAAACCCTAAACCCCAAACCCTAAACCCTAAAACCCAGGTGAAATGACTATGGCAAGGCAGCCTCTGTGAGCCACCCTTCAAAGATGGCTGGTTTCAGAATCGCCGAACCCCTGCATTAGTCGTATACTGCTCTACTAATACGAGAATATGCTTTTTTTTGTAGTAGAATGTATTATCAGCATTTTATAATATACTAGAGTATGTCATAGTATACTAGAATATACTGTAATATAGTTTAATGTACGAAAAAATGAAATCATCATATAGTAGGCCTATTCTAGCATATTATCATATACTATATACTACACTTGTTTCTTTTACTTTCACGCCGTCATCTTACAGCATGTTGCTGTTATGTATTTCTGTCAGGCTGTTTCGGTTTAGCATAGACTCGCACTCCCGCGCCGGACCCTTACCCGTTGGAGTCTGCGCCGCTTGTTTCACCTCCGCCCCTGACTGACACGTGGGACCCCCACTCATTCTTATCAACTTTCCCTTGGCAGTAGGGAATGTAGGGGTGGAAAAGGAATTTGAAACCCTGATGTATGCTTTCAGGGGCAATATAAAGATGACCCCGTTCACCCTCAACCCCTATTGCCCTCATCCACTAATCCCTAAACCGCAAGAACAGGGATCCACTTCCCTTTCCCTACTAGCCACCAACAAGCTCAGTATCTTACATAGTGGAGCTTCTCCCAGTGTCAGGACGAGGCCATCTCTGAAAAAGGGGTCCCTCTACTTCATCCTGTTAGGGTTTAGGGTTTAGGGTTCCTTACTTTGCAATTTCGGGAGCAGACCCCCTTTTTTGAGGTACGACGGAAGCTTTTGCAAGCATGCAGTCTTTCTTACTGGTTCTTAGTAGGGAACATGGGAGTAGATTCCATATATAACCCCTATAGAATATATTGCCATATTCCCTACTAAGCCCCAGTAAGGTCTTTGTAAGCCGGATGGCTCCGCAGGAATCATTCGTCGGAATAGAAATTGCGGAATTTTGCAATGTAGTCAGCCATGCAGAGAAGTACGTTGGCACTACTATTATTATTATGACTACTGTTGCTAGTATACTTCTTATTGCTAGTATTCTTAGTATTCCTATTATTGTGTTTATTGTTAATTACTATTATTAGAGCTTGGTGACCTTCCCGCGTCTGGACATTTTGACTGGTACTGTTGATACGAAAATTCTTGCATGACCTTAGTATACTATAATACCATACTTCCCAAGGTATAAGGTGCCGCGGGTCATGCAGGATTTTTAACATCCGTCGTATGACAGTCATTGTCTGCAGTGTTCGCAAGTAGTTCAAAGTCTTTTGCCATGTTGTTCGTAGGTCCTACGAGCTCTAAGCTGTTCTGCATCTCAGCATTTGGACGCACATGATGGATCGTGAGCCACTTGGTCCGTCGGCTAAACTCCTTAAAGGAGGTTATACAGGGCTTTATATAGGGGACTCCTATAGGACTTGTTTAGGGGGATACTAGGAGTTAATAGCTCAGCTACGAGTGGTCTTTCTAATCTTTGGCTCCTTCAAGGAGTGGAGGATGGGTGGAGGGGTCCAAAGTGCGCGCCCATTGCTGGGGGTGTTTCTAGTCAGAGGGGTATTTCCACCAACAGCAGAGGGTACTCTGAGAAACAACAGCAGCAGCAACAGCAACGACAGCGGCACGCGGCTGGTGTTGCGCTTTCGGCACGTGTTCTACATGTACTACTGATTCTGACTGCTATCTTACGATGATGAAACTTGCAAGGAGTAGTACTTGTCCCGGTATCCTAAACCCTAAACCTTAAATCCTAAACCCTAAACCATGCTGGCTTTCATGCAAGCTGCCTGCAGAGTATCTGGATCGGATCAGAGCCCTCAGTCAGGTAGGCAGGCACAAGGTACTCTTCTGGCCTTGTGGACTGCACGGCCATGGACCCTGCATCATCTCTGGAAGAGGCGCCAAAATGTTGCCTTTTGGTTTCATATGTTTCTTGTGTGGTCCCCCTTATGTAGATAGAATATGGTTTTGGGTATATTATCCATATACCCCATATTCTATCTACTTAAGGCGACTGTAGCTTCTGAGTCTTTCGGGCACAGCCTCCAGTTCAGATGCTTCCAAAAAGCTAGCGGGCAGGAGTCCCTAGACAGGGGAGCAGGCTGTACATGTGCAAGGCGTGGGTGGTTAGGGGCTGGATCCTATTCTGGGTTGGTGTTAAGGAATTTTATTCAACTTACTATATAGGGGAAGCCATATTAATTACTACATATACTCATTATGGTGACTTAAGTTAAGTTCCTTAACAGCAACCCGGTATTCGGTGGATCGCGCAGAGGGCGTTGCAGGGAGAAGCAGGGACACAGCGCATTGGGAGGAGGGGAGAAACAAAATGAGAAGCAAACTCCAGCATCCAATTCCGTTTTCGCCTTGGGGGATGCTGGCTCGTGCAAATCATTATAGTACTATTTTCATTATATTGTTATCAGTAGTATTCTTACGATTTTTACTGAGGTAATTTGCGATTTTTAATAGTATCATCATGATTACTAGTATTGCCGGTATTTCTATTATTAGTTTTATCATTAATACTATTATTACTATTACTGCCAGCAAGACGACCAGGCTCTAGGTTCTAACGGGATTGGCGATGCACGCGTAGCGCAGTGGGGCTCCACTTTTTCAAGTTCGTTCCGTATCTTGCTGGTTGTCCACCGACAATGTAGTAGTTTCCCTAGAGAGGGAGACCCTAATACAGACCTCTAAATACTATAACCCTGGTAATAGGGACCGCCCGCAAGGTACCTTCAATTTTGAGAAACCATTGTTTTGCTCTGTAGCCAGCAAAGCAAAAAGCCATTGCTTCTGTCTGGTACTCAGTGGCCCAGGGAAACTGCCAGTCTACTGTATTTGAGCTCGAGTCTAAACCCCTAGTATCTCCCTTAATGTCCCCTATAGGAGTCCCCAATAAACCCCCCGTTAAGCAGTTCAGACTATAGATCTAGGCTCTCATTGCCCACTGAGTGCTAGGGAGGCTCTGAACCTTCAACCCTAAACCAAAGCCATAAACCCTAAACCCTAGACCAAAACCCAGAAGTCAACACCCAACACCCTTGCCTGCAGATGCTCCAAGCGCACCACAGCGAGCTGCTGTTCCGCATGGACAAGCTGGATGCTCTCTTCCGCAGGAGCCATTGTAATTCTTGCTCCATTACTCTGGCGGTTCAATATTTTCGTAAACCCTAAGATTTTGGGATTTCGGTTTAGGGTTCAGGATTCAGGTTCAAGGGATGATTAAAAGGCTACGAAGCAGACTATGTAGGGACTGCCGTGGGGGATCCCTTTTCCCAGTCTCAACTAAGCATGGGTATCCTTGTTACCATCACTCTCCGGAGGTTTGCTAATACTCCTAGGGTTTAGGGTTTGGAGTTCAGGGTTTAGGGTTTAGGGTATATTCTTATCTGTCTCATTCCCTGGTACACCAGGCGGCGACGCGCAGAATCCAGAGGGGATGTTGACAAGCAACAGGGAACAATGAGCGCATCCTCATTGGACATCATGTCCGATGAGTCTGGGATGTTGCCTGCAAAGCCACGAACAAAGGCCACGAGTACCATGAAACTGCTGGTTTAGGGTTTAGGTGTTAGGATTTAGGGTTTAGGGCTTCCAAAATCGCCAATTGGGCGAAATCTCCTACATCGAGGATTTTCGTCCTTAGACGCCATTAGGGGTCCCGTGATTTTTTCGCATCTTCCACGCTCCTAAACCCTAAGCCCTACTAACGGCTCATGCCAGAGGTCCCTCCGAAGCAGGTGGTGCGATCTACCACGACCTACGGCCGCTACGAGCTTGCCAAGGATGAGTGACGCAGATAAAAGCTTTGGTCTAAACTCCCTTAAAATGAACCCTTAAAGTTGTTATATAGGGGCTTATACAGGGCGGTAAAAGGGTTATTAAGGGGATACTAGGAGTTTAGACTATAGCTCATATGGAAGCTTCGCATACTTTTTCAGGGTCCTTATAAAAGACCTAAATTGTATTGGGGTCTATATTAGGGTCCTCCTATTTAGGGAAACTACCAGGTGCTGTGAAATCAGAATCCCCAAAGCGAAGCCTCTTCATCCCACAAATCCCCGCGTAGAGGAGAAACCCCGACATCTTTCAATCGTATCTGGTTCAAAGTGCCTGTATTTGGAACAGAGGATCGCAGCCTTGAAAGTAGCAATCTCCAACAGTCCCGGAAGTGTTGACGAGAAGGGTTTTGGACCTTCGCAAAACTCAAAGCCAGCGGGTCAGTCGTAATGATAGGTTCTGCTAGAGAGATGTCTAGATCAGCGCCATTCTTTGTTGACCCTAAGCCCTTAATGTAACTATAATAGTTTCCATGTTCTCTTCCATTGTCCCTATATATCCCCAACATATTCTAGACTCTACAGCGGGGCGTATGCCCAAAGCGATTTGGGCTTTGGGACATCTCAGGGCATTAAGTCGTTTGAATGGTTGCAAAGTGTTGTGTGCCCCGGCAGCCCAATATAGCTTAATTCAGGAATGTACCTTAAACCATATTTAGGGTCCTAGTATACTTTAAGGTATATGCCTTAATTCAGCTATATTGGGCTCTCTGGGTGACAGGAGCAGGGAAATCGCGTCGAGGAACTGAAGCAGATGCAGTCCAACCTGGCCAATGCCACTGAGGTGGGTTGTGCGAAGCAGTCCGCGCGGCGTGCGCGAAGAATCTGGGTTGCTGCTAGGGAACTTCAATTAAGTTACTTTAGTAAGAAAACTGTATTATTCACTATATACCCCTAGTATGGTACCCTAAACCCTAAAGCCCAAACCCTAAACCCTAAACCCTAAACCAGCAGCCCAGGAATGGCGCAAGCGCTGGCCTCATCTCTGCTGTTTAATGTATTCTTTGCTCTTGTCATCGTCTCTAACTCTCTGTTTCTGGGCATGCAGCTGGAATGGAGCGCAACCAGCTTGATGGGAGGGTAGCCTACATGCATTTGGCTGTCCTTGGTGAACAAGGTCCCGAACTAGGGACCAGTATATTAGAGAATACAAATTTTCATACTAATACTGTGACTGGCACTACTGCTAAGGGTAATAATGAAAAGTGTGCTGATACTAATACTAATACTGATTTTAATGTGACCCGTTCATTTTAGGCCTAAGTGGGGCTTGAGATGGGCAATAGCGCAGTCCGTGTTTTTGAATTGCATCAGTCTTTAGGGCTTAGCGAGTGGACGTGATCCTAACCCTAAGCCCGCTAAACCCCCCAAATCCCCTAAACCCCAAACCCATCCAAACCCTAAACCCCCTAAATCCTAAACCCTAACCCCTTGCGGCCCTTGTGTTTGCAAGAAGCGCCGTGGGCCTGTTCTTTGGCTCCGTGCCGCTGTGATGCGCCAGATTTGGTAGTTTCCCTAAATCGGGTGACCAGGTTTAGGGTTTAGGGTGACCACGGTATAGACCCCAAAACACTGAACTCCTTATTCTAGGAAGTTCTTTGGCTGTGCTCAGAGGGTTCCTCGGGCCCCGTAACGCTGTAAGGTGGCTGTGCAGTCTCCATGTTTTTCCGCAGATTTCTGTGAGACTCGAGCTTGTGCCAAGGCAGGAAGAATCAAGTTTCTTCGCCATTCACGTGACTTACGCTATCCTTTTTACAGTTGAGATGACCATTCGGATCTCTGCAGTTGGACCTCTGGAATACTTTTGTGGGAATGGCTGGGCATGGAATTGGCTGGATGTTTTCGTTGTTGCTCCAGCTTGGGTGGAGCTCGCTCTCGATCTCAGTGCTCCTTCCCAGGCTGGCTCAGATGGAGGTAGGGGTTTCCCAAAATAATGGGTACCTTTTTGGGGGTCCCCATAATAAGGACTATAGTATTTTTGGGTCTATATTGGGGTCCCCCTATTTTGGGAAACTACCAGGTGCTTCAAGCAACCTCCGCATCGTGCGGGTCTTCAAGGTGACGCGGCTGTTGCAGGCAGGCAACTGCAGATGTGTTATCCCAGTCCTAATTTTCAGCAGCAACTACTGCAAACGACAACGTGCCAATTATCGGCACTGACAGCGATGCTCATGCAGTGGAGAGTGGAGTGGAAAGTGGAAGGTAGGTGGAAAGTCGAGCGGAGAGTGGAGTGGAAAATGGAGTGGAAAGTAGCGTGGAAGGTGGAGTGCGAAAGTACAGTGGGGAATGGAGTAGGCAGTGGAGCGGAAAGTTGAATGTGGAATGGACAAGGGATTGGAGGAAAGTTTTGTGGAAAGTGAGAGTAGCAAGATGGAATGAGAAGATGCACCATTTCAAGATGAGTCACAGCATCAAGACATGAATGCAGAAGTTGGGTTAGGTGCTCATGACCAAAACTCAAGACGACTCAGTGTCAAGATCAAGGCGAGGTGTGAGACTTATCACGCATGTAGACATCCCAATGCATGTGCAGGACTTGTAGAGTTTGCCTAGATGGAATTTCAGTAATGGCAGTCATGTGCGATTTGTGTTGTGCATGTGAACCGACATGTGGACTACGACATAGACATGGCTCAAAAAAACACAGCAAGCTGCATGTTGAAAAGCGAACGCTTCATCAACCCTCAGGCCCAAGGGCGGAAATGTCTGCAATAGCCTGGGTTTTCAGCACGCTGACAATGTTTTCAGTGCCTGTAAAGAACTACTTTTGGGCTCAAACACGGATGCTTCAATTTCGCTACTATGCGAGCATCTCAATTTCATACTCGCAACCTTCTCACAGCGGGAGTGCGCGGACATGGGGGGAGGCCGCAGCCTCCGCACGGGGCAGGGTTGTTCTGAATCACTGAAAGGGGGTTTCGGAGGGAGCCAGAAAGCCTTCAGCCGGCAAACCTTCAGCACAGAAGACACTCAGAGCAACCCAAAGAAAAATTGCGCGTGCGCAGCGCTAGATGATTGCTCTACCCACAAGCTTCGTACTGTTGCCTCAGTCAGGCCATCAAATGTTTTGCGTGCAAGCATGCTCGCTTTCTGCTGGCGGTGCAAGCCCATTTTGTTTAAGCCAAGCTGGCCTCAGTTCCGGAATCGCATTAGAGTGGGTTATATAAGGAAAATCGATTAATTATAAGGATTGAAGAAGCCATGGCTCCCTCGCCAGGCGACTGGTGGGTTTGATTCTGCGCCGCCCTCTGCCCCGCTATCGCGCTGCTGGACCTTGCAGCTGGGTCCAATGACTGGCAGCCTCTTGCGTGCCGTCAGCTGTGGCGTGGCGTCTGCAAGGAGAACGCATCAGCAAGTCTTCTCACCCTGGGCCTGCAGGCTCCCCTCGCAACTGCTCAGACTTTCCCGCTACTGGAGGTCCTCGCATATCCTTGCTCCGACCCTTCCTCTGCTAGAGGCTGGGCCAGCCACGGCAAAAGCAAGCTCACGTTAGCGACCATGGCTCTGGGTCTCTGGCCGGCTGCCTATGCTTGGCTCAGCACACTCGACACCTGTTGCGGCTTGCTCGCGGTAGGCCGGCTCAATGGAGCCCATGCCCTGTCAACCCGCTGCGTGTGCTGCCGCTGCTAGCACTGCCCAGCACCCTGGCCAACCGCCTCCTGCACTGGACCTTGCCGAAGTGTTCCAAGCTCGTGTCCCTGTTGTCGAGACTGGGCCTCCCACAACTCCTCGCGCTTGCCCGTGTACTGGGCCGTTTGGTGAAGCGAGGTTCTGTTTCAGATTTTACAAAGGAGCTTCAGTGTGGTGCTAGCCTAGAAAAAAAGAATTGCATTCCTGTGCTAAGCCGAGCGAGAAGACAATGAGTTTGTCCCAGCCCCGACTAAGTTTTGACCTTGCAAGCGTGCAGGACATACGACATTCGGAGCAAATCAAAGAAGAATTGTGCGTGCGCAGCGTTCGGTCATTGCTCTATACCCACAAGCCTCGTGCTGTTGCCTCAGTCAGGCTATCAAATGCGTTTTGCGTGCACGCATGCTAGCTCTCTGCTGGCGGTGCAAGCCCATCCTGTTTAGCCCCGCTCTGGCCACAGGTTCGGAATCGCATTCCTGCGCTAAGTTCCGCACCGACAATGAGCTTGTCCTAGACAACCTTTGGTTTTCGGCCTGGACTAAGTTTTGACCCTGCAAGACTACTAGGCAGAAGACACTCGGAGCAAATCAAAGAAGACTGTGCGTGCGCAGCATTCAATGATTGCTCTACCCACAAGCCAGGCTATCAATGTTTTTGCATGCAAAGATGCCGGCTCTCTGCTGGCGTTGCAAGCCCATCCTGTTTAGCCCCGCTCTGGCTTCAGTTCTGGAATCGCATTCCTGCGCGGCTAAGGCAGCACCGACAGTGAGGTTATCCCAGACAACCTTTGGTTTTCGGCCTGGACTAAGTTTTGACCCTGCAAGCCTGACAGAAGATGTTCAGAGCAACCCAAAGAAAAATTGCGCGTGCGCAGCGTTCGATGATTGCTCTACCCACAAGCCTCGTGCTGTTGCCTCAGTCAGGCCATCAAATGTTTTGCGTGCAAGCACGCTGGTTCATTCCTGCGCTAAGTTCCGCACCGACGATGAGTTTGTCCTAGACAACCTTTGGCTTGCGGCCTCGACTAAGCTTTCAAGCTGCTTCATTAGCCAGGGGCTTTCGGCGGGAGCCTGAAGGCTTTCAGCTTCGCAAGCCTTCAGGACAGAAGACACTCAGAGCATCCCAAGGAAAAAGTCTTCGTGCGCAGTGCTGGGCGTAGGTGCACGGCGAAGAGCAGTGCGGTATGTTCAGAATGACTCAAGTGCTGCCGCATTAGACAAATCCAAGTTTTTTTCAGCCATGGCCAGTATGGGCTGGCCGTTCCTTTTTCCTTCTCTATGTGGGTCCACTATATTTTGCATGAACATCCTTGTGCTGACGCGTGTCTTGCTGCTAGAGTATTCGGGGGAGATTGCTCACGCAGAAACAGGGTGAACGCAGAACCATGCAGGAACTGAAAGAAGATATCCAAAAGACATCGCCGGGGTTAAGAAACGCGTGAGTGGGGCGCAGCAAAAGTGCAGGATATAATAGTGCTGCTGTTTCTTTCTATGCTTAGGTTTGCTAGCTGGTAGCGGTGGACGAGGGAATGGATCCCGAGAGTAGCACTTATTTACGCCCCAATACTATCGTAGTTTCCATTTGTTTTTCCATTCCAACAAGGACTTGTAACAACCAGTACATATGGCCCAGTTCAGTCCTGTGCCTGTGCCAGGTTGTTCGCTCTGTCCGCCTTATCAAGTTTCTGGGGGCTTTACGGGCGCTGGTTATGTCTGTCGTGGACACAACCCGACAGCTTGCATGGGCACTGCTGTTACTCGGGTTGGTCATCTACAGCTTTGGCATACTTTTTGCAGATGCTGCGCTGGACCATTCGCTGCGATATTCCCTTGGAGATGAACATGCCCTGATGTTGTATTTTGGTGGAGTGTATCTGTCCTGTCAAACATTGTTCAGGGCCATTTTAGGCGGCCTCGATTGGGAGGTGGCCGCCAATGCCCTTATTGATGTCGGCTGGTTTTGGGTGCAACTCTTTCATACATACATAGCTTTCTGTGGATTTGCCGTGTTAAATGTAATGACTGGGGTATTTGTGAATTCCGCGATAAAGACCCGCGAGCGTGATCATGAAACTCAGCTTCAGAACAAGCAGCGGTTCAAGGAGCTAGTTTCGAAGATATGGTCCAGGATGGATTCCACAGGCGTCGGCCAAATTACAATCACCGAGTTTGAGAAAATGTTTGAAGATGATGAAATGAAAGCCTTCTTCCAGACCATTGAGATCAATGCAGTGGATGCCACTTGTTAAATTGCCAGCTGGCCTTTTCCATTTACAACAAACGTTGGTACTGTTTGATTCTGAGGGTTCACCATTCCAAGGATGAACTCGATATATTGTTAGTGCATGAATTTTGAGTTGAGTAAGCAGAAGAGAGACGCTTCAAATTTCGTATGTTGCGCCGGCGGTGTCCAATGACCAAAACAGGCTTGGACCTTGTTTGATAGCTTGGATGTGGATGGCGATCATACGGTCAGCTTGGATGAGTTCTCTGAGCGACGCAGCAGCAAGTTGACAGCATGCTTTGATTTCTGAAGTAGGTGCAGACCGCGGTTCGTGGTTGTTGTCGCAGTGCTCTGAGCAAAGCTCCAAGGAGGTGCATGCAGCTGCATGGGCCCGCCAGATCTGTGGATTTGTGCCTGCATGGAGAATTAGCAAAATTACTGGTCCCTTCTGAACATCGAATACCCTTCATCATGGAACGCTTAGTATTTTGGATATTGAAACTGTTTGATTTTTGGCAACCCACACAGTAGTATGCCTGGCATCGCAAGGTATGCCCTGATCAAGCAGCTCCACGCACTCGAAGAACAGCAACAGCACATGATGCTCGGATGTCCTCATTTTCGAGATGTTCAGAATTTCTGAAGGACGTAAAGCAGTGCCTTGGAGTTCCGCTTTTACACAAACCCCCAGCCAAAACCCCCAAATCCAAAAGCCCAAGATGCCAAAGGGGTTGCCAACATGATTCAGCGCTGAGGAGTGACTGCTTATCCAGCCTATTGGACAGAAGCCATGCTTCTTGCATCAAACTTTGGGTTAGGCCAAGTAGTACGACTAGTAAGAATAGTAGAGAAATATGAATAGCAGCAGTAGAAATATGTTAACAAGAGTATTGTTACTAGTGGAAATAATGGATTTTAGGAATAACATGATATTAGAAGATGCCAGGGCACTTCAGGGTGCCCTCAGGGATGTCTACGTCGATCTTGGTTCTGGTTCTCAAGTTTGCGTGCGTACCTCTGTGCCCAACGAACAACACAAACACCAGGAGAGTTTCAAAGCTTTGCTCACGGAGGTTTGCACTTGCAGTGTTGGCCATGACGAAAACCCAGAGAAACTAAGCCTACAGCTCATGCGTATTGGTATGCCTTCAGCAAGATGCCATCAGGGAAGCTGAAAGCAAGATTCGGCACTGTTTAGCATGCTTGCCTGTCCACTGGACCACTGCAGGCGGGGGAGGACAGCTACTCGCAGCTCGGCTCAATACACAAGGTTCAGTGCCCAGATCTTCAAGATAAGATGCTGCGTGTTGGCGTTTATATGGTCATGGGGTTTCATGCCCTCCCCCTAATATTAAAACCCCCCCCTAATATTGAATGCTCCCCATTGTGGTATAGTATAATATGTTGGGAGTATATGACATTAGGTGGGGTGGGGGGGGGTTAATGTTAGGGGGAGAAGGTTTCCATAGTCTGGCATGTTTCGATTTGCCCGAGGATGGCGGCTCTGATGCGCGAGCCTGACCGTTTTTCTGCTTAGCTCATCTAAACCCCAAAACCCCAAACCCCAAACCCTAAACCCTAAACCCTCAACCCTAAACCCTAAACCCCAAACCCTAAACGTTTGCACTCACGAGCCAAAGGAGCTTGCCGTTTCACCCCGAAGTGCTGATCTCCAGAAGCCAAAACGAATGGTTTCAGACAATTCGTTTGTCAGTTACTTAGACCTCCCAAGTACCCATCATGGTCCATGGCTAGCCTTTTAACTGCATTTGTGAAACATATATGTATGTATATATAGCTGCTATGATCATGGATACTTGAGAGGTCTAGATTAAAGAATGAGAAGTGCGTCAGCTTCAGTGATCGAGGTGGTATACCGCTGGATGGGGAGAAGTTGAAGCTCAGACTGCGGCGTCTCGGCTGGGATGTAGATTTCGACAACTTATGGGCCCGTACATATATATATATAAATGTATATTGGGTTGAGGGCTTCCACAGTTCATCGTTACTGTGGTTTAGGGTTTTTGGGAGTCTCAAAAGACATGGCTCAGGGGTCCCTGGTTGTTGGAAATGCTCAGATCCCTACTTGGCTTCTAGGCATAGGCCGATTGTGGCCCAACGAATTCACACCTAAATCCTAAACCGGGCAGATTGCACTTTGCAATGAAACAGAGGCCCCAAGTGGTAGATGTCTCACATGAGCTATGGTCTACATTCCTTAAAGAGGGGTTACATAGGGGATTATTTCGTGGAGTACATTAGGAGATATTAGGTGTGTAGACTATAGCTCACATAAAGCTTCCACAAACGAAGCCCGCTTGGCGATTTCGTGTTCGAAGCCTTTGATTTTTGATTTCGCCCCTCTACATATCCCCAGGGCCTATAAGAACGCCCCTTTGCATCCCAAGCCATAGCCCTCAAACCCCACATTCCTAAACCCTAACGCCCTAGACACGACCACCCTCCTCTAGAAAAAAGTTTAGACCCTAAATCCTAAACCCTAAACCCTAAATAATCCCCTACATAACCCCCCCTTTTCAGGAGTTTAGACTGTAACCCACATACCCTAAACGCTGAACCCTAAAACCCTAAAACCCTAAAACCCTAAACCCTAAACCCTAAACCCTCGTGATTTTTTTTTCCGGATCGAAGGCCTTCGCAAGCAGAGCCAGACTCAGTCCGCTGGTCATCCTTCGGAGGAGACTTGTTTGAAACTGGTGGGTTAGTAGGGAAGAAGTAATAAGGGAATATAAACCCTGTATAGGTTTAGGGTTGAGGGTAGTTTGGGATTAAGGGTTTAGAAGTAATAATGGAAAAATATCCTTGTGTAGGTTTAGAGGATAGGGTTTATAGGGTTTAGGGGTTTAGGGGTTTGGGGTTTAGGGTTTAGGGTCCTTATTCCCTACTAAGACCCAGTAAGTTTGGGCTTAAACTTAAGGGGGTGTGGAGTTCATTTAACTTCGTCACGCTCAGCAGTGTCCTGCGTGCACTTGACGAAAGGCGGCTGAAGCTTTGTTTTCAACAACAATCGACATCCAGGGTTACGGAGCTTGTTGATGCTGAAGAACCTGAAAACTTGCGGCTTTTGCTTTCACCAACCCCCTGTATCCATAGGGTGCATGAGGGCACCCTTCTTTTCATAAACTCCCGTCTCAGCCGAGCCGCAGGCGGGAGTCGAGATTTTGCTTGGAGGTGCGACCTTCTGGCTTTGTGCTTCAAACAATTCGGAAGACCTGTTCCCACACGGGAAGTAGGGTTTGGGGTTTAAGGCATTAAAGATTGAACAGATATACATCCCCTTACTGATGCTGGGCAATCTTCCTAGCATTATTATAACCATAGTGGGAGCAAAGATCATTTGGAAAGAGGATTCTTGTTGTCGCTTTCTGGAATCGAAACCTGCGAAATCCGCAAAATTCCGACATTAAGAATCCCCTTCAGCGCTTTGGTTCATGCATTTTACTTTCCGAGCTTTCGGAGAAGGACAGCTTAGCTTGTGGCAGCCGGGCTTAGGGCTTTCAGGGTTCATGGGGTTTGAGGCTGAGCTTTCAGCCCCCAACATGCAAGTTTCCATATTCCCTTGCATTTCTCCACTCCCTGCTAGCAACAAGTACCACCAACAACAACATGTTTCTTTTGCACCTCAAACCTTAAACCCTATAGCAGCTCTCATGTTGTTTTCCATTCCTTCGTTCCCCCCTGACAACCAGTAAGCCCTATTTGTATAGCCGAGTTTCCATCTCATTTTCCATTTGATTCTCCATCATCCCTAAAATCTAAGCCGCCAAGAGCACTTTCCAGTTTGCTGTCCATTCTGCATGTTCAATGTCATCTTCAACTATGTTTCTCTTTTTCATTTCAATCTCTATTACTCGAACACATCTGAGCAGAGATCAAAACCCTCTAGTGGGAAGCCCATTAGCGAGTGGCAATAAGGACCTTGCCGTAAGCAAACCTGTGGGTTTCGTAAGCTACCGTAAGCAAAATCGTTCCGCATGTTGGGCCGTAAGCCGCCGTAAGCTTTTATTCGGGGCTCTCCACGTTGCCACCGTAAGCGC
>CAJNIZ010042709.1:9376-22347 GCA_905231905.1 Symbiodinium pilosum
TCTATTGGTCTCGTGCCAGCCGCTGAAAACCCTCAAGGTTTCGCGTTTAGGCTTTCGTGCTTTCTCCGCCACTGGGTCGGCGGACTGAGCCGGAGGCTCTTAAGTAGTATATTCCCATCTTCCTATACATTCCCTACTAATTACCGGTAAGCAACCTTAAACACTGAACCCTAAGCGGTAAAACCCTCAACACTAAAAATATCTAACGCTAAACACCCTGAAGCCTAAACCATAAACCCTAGGGGGTTATAGTCATCCCTAAACAGCTTCTTGGTCTGAGGGCAAATTGTCTGAATGAAGTTCATCATGAAGCGCAGTCTTCACATGTGCCCTTAACCCCCAAACCTTAGACCTTGGACCCTAAACCAAGAACCCTAAATCTGGCGCCGTATTATAATAGGGATCCAAAACGGGACCATAATTTTGACCACCACCCAATTGCGGGCCGATTCTCCGTCGTAGTCCTCTAGGCCCTCCTAATTAGCAGCGTGGTTGCGACTTCAGCTGAAGCAGGGAGGGTTTAGGGTTTAGGGTTTAGGGGGATGCGCCTGAGACTCTGCTAAAGGTTTGCCTATTGCATGGCCGACATACGGAAACCTTTAACTGAGCTAGTTGCAGAAACAGGACGCTTAGATGTGTTGCGGTGGGCAATATGTCCTAATTTTGGATCCAGCAGCCTAAGCCCTAAACCTGACTCAGATGCTCAGGGACTTAGTATATAGTTTATGAAGGGGAGTATAAGCAGACTATCCACAGTTATGGTACTTGAAAACCTAATTTACAAGCTACTTACTCGGCTCTCTCAGCATTTAAGTGCACCCTGTAGTACCCCTGAAGTAAGTAGAATATCGGATTTAGGGTTTAGGGGTATATTACAATAAGATCCCCATATATACCATATTCTATCTGCTTAAGGGGGACCATAATCCTATGATGCATCCGCGTGCCAAGCGTCGTGTAGCGCTGTGTCTTAGCGTGACCTTCAGAGTACTTGTAGGCGGCAATGGCCTGAATGAGGGACTTCAACAAATGGGTTTAGGGTTTAGGGGTGTTTAGGGTTTAGGGTTTAGGGTTTAGGAGTGTTTAGGGTTTAGGGTTTAGGGGTGTAGCCAATGTACCCAATACAAACAGGCTTTGTACTTACCCATTTAGCAGACTCTAGGTTCTCTACGGAGGTTTTAAAAGCTTCTAACAGATCTACTCGGGGGGCGTTCATGAGTAAAAAAGGAACAAAAGCGACCTCTCTAACTTTGGGTTTAGGGTTTAGGGTTTAGGGTTTCAAACTGTGTAGGGGTCCCCACTATGGACGCAGATTTCGAAATGCAGATCATGTGGAGAAACTCTCATTATTTGAGAGGGTTTTTAGGCGCTAAACCCTAAACCCTAAACCCGTGGCTTCAGGCCCAAAACCCTAAACCCCAAACCCTAAAACCCCAAACCCTGAGCCCCAAACCCAAGACCCTAAACCCGCACACCCGAAGCCCCAAACCCAAGACCCTAAACCCCATACCCTAAAACCCTAAAACCAAAACCCTAAACCCCAAACCCTAAAACCCCAAACCCTAAAACCCCAAACCCTAAAACCCCAAACCCTAAACTTGCGGGTTTCAGGCTTCTAGGCTCCGCAGTTTTGTGGTTTCGGAGAAAAAGGTGGTTCTTCAGCACAGTTTAGGGTTTAGGGGAGTTTAGAGTTTATGGTTTAGGGTTTGAGGTTTAGGGTTTAAGCTTGGGATTTCAATGACAAGATCTTGCAAATGCGGAGGGTTCGAGGGGTAATTAAACTTGGTTTAGACTGGAAAGTCAATGCCATAGCGACCCTTCAAGGAAGCAGGGTTTAGGGTTTCAGGATTAGGGCTTAAGGTCTAGGATTTATGGTTTGAGGAAAAGGGTTTAGCAACTGGGTTTTAGGGCTAACAAGTGTTGAGGCATAATCACCATCTGACAATGGACGCCCATATGCCCGTTTTCAGAACTTAGGAACCCCTGTACAGCCCCAACATACAGCAAGGCCCGATGGTAAGTCATACGCCCAAAAAGGGATCCCTACATGCTTAAAGCCACCATATGCTCGATAATCCAACCCTAAACCCTCAAAACCCAAACCCCTAAACCATAAACCTCTAAGGACCTAAACCCCTAAACCCTAAACCCCCAAACGCCTAAAGTCCTGAAGCCCTAAACCCTAAATAGTAGTTTACATTTGCCATTATCTCTATAAAACCCCGATATAACCATGACTAAGCCCCCATAACTCTATAACCCTAAACCCTCTGGTCTTGAGCCGCTGCTGAGAGCCCTGCGCTGCTACAGACGGCATCATGCACTCACCATGCATGGGAACCCACAAAGGGCTTTGCGAGAGAAAGGGTTTAGAGTTTAGGGCTCAGGATTTAGGGTTGAGAGTTTAGGTTTGAGAGTTTGGGGTTTAGCGGTTTAAGGTTGAGGTGGGCCTATGTAGGCTCACTGTTTTCTGGGGCTGGCTAGAATGACGCGTCGCGCGAGCCGCCGGTCCCAAAAGATATCAAGTTGCCGAAATGTGCTAATAGAGGTGAGGCTGTACCCCTAAACCCTAAACCCCTAAACCCTAAACCCAGAAGAATCCCCAAAATCAGCGAAGGTATGCTGCACCGGGAGTTGGGCTCTCTGGCACCCCTTCAGAACTTCAGAAAGTCTGAGCTCCTATAAGGGGTTTAGGGGTTTAGGGCTTAGGGTTTAGGGTTTAGGGCTATAGGATTTTCAAAACTTAGGCGTCAAATTTCCAGCACCAGGCGAGAATGAGCGATTTGCAGCTAGACCCGCAGCGGTAGGAGCGTTGTGGGCTTGGCAAGATCCAGCTGTGGTGATTCCTCGCCTTCTGAAGCGCCTCAGCTTCAGGGCTTTTAATCACCTTACCCGGCCTTGAAGTCCTCAAGCTGAAGATCCTGTAGACGAATCTGCTGATATTGCGGAGAACGCTGTAGCGGGACCTGTTCATTGCCCTTCGAGCTGCATCAGTATGGCTAGATCGAGGTCTAAGCCGATGCTCGCAGACGAAGCAAATGTGTTGGCCCACATAGTACTCCGCCTGACACTCTGGGCAAGGATAGGTAACAAAGTCGGGAGCAGCTGGTGCAGAAGCGGTCGATGTAGCAGAGTCTGGGCTCAGGGGATAAAACAGCATGAGTGATAGACACAACTTAGGAACCACTTCACAGCCAGCTCTACATCGGAGGTTCCTTTGCAACAACCCTAAACCCTACACCCCGAGCAACAAAAAAACTGAATTTCAAACCTTCATCTTAAATGGTAGGAACTCCTTATACCCCGCTTTTGTGTTCTAAGGTTTAGGGTTTAGGGCTACGTGTTCCGGGTTAGCGTTTGGGGTAGCTCCGTCTCAGGACCGCTTTTGGGGTTCCTGTTTCCTTTGGGGGGAGGATACTGCGCAATAAATCCGGTTTGGGGTTGAGGGCTAGTGGCCAGTGTTGGAGAACCTGGCAGACCTTTGAGCGGATCGGCCAATCAGGGAGACCCTTAGATTTATATAGTAGTCTTACCCCTAATTTCAAAACCCTCAACTGAACCCTACACCGAAAACATAAGCTCGAAACTGAACACCCTAAGTTCTGAAGCCTAAACGTCAAACCCAGGGTATGACAGGACCTCTTATTTTCAGAAAGATCTGCAACTGGATGTGACGATTCGTCGAATGGATGTAGCTTCCGCATGGCATACGACTAGCCAATTTTCAATCATCCAAGCACCCCAACATAAAATCATTGCCGGTCCCGCATTCGTAGGCGCTATGAAACGCAGCCTTGACACACCTAAAAACCCAAACTCGAACCACGTAAACCAAACTCCTTACACTCTAAACCCTGCGCCCGCACAACCCGAATTCTAACCTAAGTGTCCAAGGACCCAAAAATAGGGTTGTAGGGCCCAAGTACTATAATATCAATGGTATTTGGGCCCTAGAACCCTCTTATTTGGGTCCTTGGACCCTTAGGGCTAGAATGACCTTGACAACTGCAAAGGGCCTCGTACCGGGTCATGGCTTGCTGTCCCGTGGGATCCACACAGGTGCGCCACCCAGAATACCCTGACGGGTTCAGGGTTGAGGGTCTAGAGTCTAGGGGTTTAGGGTTTAGGGTTCAGGCTTTAGGGTCTAGGGCGGGTTGAGGGTCTACCTAAACCCCAAAAGTATGCAAACTAATGGCCTTTTGGGCTATTTTTGAGGTCTTGGGCTATTATTTTACCTACTCTTGGGGCCTAGGTAGGGTCTAGGGCCTTAGGGTCAGCATGGTGCTTAGTGTTCTGTTTGCTTGTTCAATCTTATGGCGCCTCTTTTCCAGTCTGCAGAGTCGATCTACGAGTTAATGGCTTCGGGTTTGGGGTTGCAAGGAGTTAGGGTTCTAGGGTTTAGGGCCAGCCCGGCCCTAAACCCTGAACCCTGCACCTCGTGGTTAAGGGCTATTTTGACGAAGACTCTCACAAGCGACGAGTGCCAGTGCGGCACACCGCAAATAAGGCCTGCTTGCTTACATACAACATCCGAACTTCAATTAGGGTTACCAGAAAGAAGTCTAGGGTTAGGGGCTCGGGCTTAGATTACGGACATATGCTGAGCAACATGGCTATTCCGAATAATAGGAGCTTACTTTACCTTCCTTAGGAGCATCCCAGAAACTGGACAGGGGATTCAAGAAAGCTGAAAGACTGCAGCCGACAATAGGCACTTCCTACCAATGTAGACCCTAATACCCTAAACCCTACACCCTGTTCTATACTATGGAGACCCCCAAAATGGAACCCCTGAGTGTAGGGAACCGCCAGTCCAGGGTTTAGGGGTTGAGGGTCCAAAGGGCAGCCGCCCTGCTAAGATATTATTGAAAAAATCTAGTTTGTAGTACTCTTTCTTGGGTTGCAGTATGTTCAGTTCTTGATTGTGGTCTAGACAAACAGACAGTGGGAACTTTTGTCAAGCTGGATCTTGATGACGACCTAGCTGCCCAGAAGATTCAACCCAGTGCTTGTTGGAAACTTTTTCATTGAGGAGCACTTGAGCTTCAAGTGGACGATCCAAGGAAGAGAGGTCCATGTGTGTATATACAGTACATATACCTATATGTATGTATGCTGCCCTCCCCCACCTCCCTAGAACCTACCTTTTGGTACTCCCATATGCCCGTGGCGGACGATGAAGCCCGGGCTAGTTCCTTGCAATTACCTCTAGGTCGCTGTTAAGGAACTTAAATTAAGTTACCATAATGGGTATATATAGTAGATAATAGGGTTTCCCCAATATAGTAACTTAATTTAAGTTCCTTAACAGCAACCCAGTAGAATCCTGAACCCTTCACCAGGGAACTTTGCGGCCGCCTCTTTCCTGCGTGGTAAGCAGCGGGTAGTCCATGATACCGCCTGGGCGGGATAAGATCCGATGCCTTTCGTCGGGAAGTACTTGGAGGCTCACGGCAATTATAATCCAAGTATATCTGGGACTTATACACCAATTAGGACCATCTTAGGAGACTCAGCAGGGAGCGTGGGATGTTTTTCTAACATACAGCTGCAATTGAGTTATACTTGCCAAGAACCTGCAAGTGTGGATTGGATGGTGGCGGCAGTGGTTGTGGCGTGGTGATGGTGGAGGTCGGGTGGAGCACCCTAAACCTTAAAAACCCTGAACCCTAAACTCTAAACCCTACATAGACAACTTAGGTTGAAGGAGATCTTACTGTTCAAGCCCCAACCACAGAAATGCATGGGATTCTAGGGAGATCACCGGGGCCCCCTTTACGGATTCTATACGCCAATTTAAAGAGATGCCGGATGAATAGGAAATTTGAGGTGTCAAGGCAACGCATGGGGTGTCTTGTCAAATCATGATCCCTTTTGAGGTCCCCTAAATGCTGAAACCGTATCAGAAAAGGGTCCCAAGATCAAAAGGCGACCGTAATTTTGGCGACCCACTATTTCTATGTAAAGAAGCCATCGCTGCTGACGATCGTCCCACATGGGCATTCCCCGCAGAGGGCGTACCCAACAAGGCATGCTTCGATTTTAACATGTTTCAGGGGTATCTTTCGGAGTATGTTTCAGGGCATGTTTCGGAGTCGGAACCCTAAACCCTAGACCCTAAACCCTAGGATATTTTGTAGGACCCAGCAGGTAAGTATCAGGGTGCTTTTCGCGGTGGTCATATGTGCCTTCTTGCTTCCATTCATGCCCCCTCCCTAGCCGAAGGCTATTGGACCCCCCTAGACCCTATAAACAATAAATAGTGAGATTCCAAACCTTGATCTCCAACTCGCAAAACCCTAACCTTAAACCCTTAAGCCCTAGGCCTTAATCCCTTAAACCCTAAGCCTTAAACACTAAACCCTAAACCCTAAACCCTCAACCCTTACCCCACAAAGCCCAGGACAGTCCTCATAGCCTGTTGGCTAAGCATGCAACCACGAAATTCGCAAAATCTTGTGGAAAGACCCATGCTGTCCCCCCGAACCCACTGGTGCCCACATAAACCAATAGCAATCTCAAGAAGGCTCAGGGCTTCAGAGTTTAGGGCTTAGGGCTTTAAGGTATAGGTCAAGGTGTAGGGTTTAGGGCTTAGGGTTTAAGGTATAGGCAAAGATCTCAAGTGTCAGCTGCTGCCAAACTCTTATCTGCCAAGTGTCAGCACTCTCGGACGGGCAGAGCTCCATGCATCAGTGCGATGTACTCCTTTCAACACGTTGGGATTCAGGTGTAGCAACTTAGGGTCTAGGCCGTGGGCTCAAATAGCAATATACAAGCAATATCATAGTTAAGGGATACTACGATTGAGGCTTCAGTGTGTGTCGTGTTTAGGGCACGCGCTTTGGTCCCTGGGCGCTATAAACTCTGGACTCTGAAGAACCCAAGGTGCAGCGGTTAGGTTTTTGGATTGGGGGCGTGGGTTTTTGGGTGGGGTCTGAGGTTGAAGGATTGGGCTTTAAGCTTAGGCACGGCTGATAATCTTCTACCTCTGCTCAAACTGTTATTTTGCACTTCACGATGGCAATGCTGCTGTTGCTGCCACCTGCTACCACAACTTGCTACCACAACTACCACGGCTGGTGCCACAAGTATATACCACCAAGCCGCGATCATCGACTTTTGCTACTTCATGCGAAGGGCTGGCGAAACTACGGTCCCTTTTTATTCCCTGAATATGAAGTCCATCGCTATTTTTCGCCCGTACTTTTCCATTGCTCTCCGGGAGCATTGCCGCAGTCAATTTGTGCATGCAATGCCTCCAAAAACTTATGGGACGGTGTTTGCCCCGCTTAATTTCGCGAAAGTCGTCTCAAGTGTTGGCAAACAGGATTTTCAAGCTCTCGTTGTACTTCATGAGGTGTCTCTCAGAAAGGCGCCCGTATTCAAGAAATTTTCAGAAATTGGGCGTTTCTTCGGGTTGTTGTGCCTGGGAGCCAATGCTGAGTCATTGCCCCCTGCTCATGTAGGGGCAAGTGATGGGAATTGATCCTGAATATTAGGGGCCGGCCCATAATGGGAATCCAAAAAAAGATCATAGCTTCATAGGACTGATGGTTTGGACTTGCCAAGCTTCAAAGCTAGGTTCGCACCTACATGGTAGTTTTCTTGGAATACAGAATCCCTTTTTGGGGTCCCCATACTAAGGATCATAATATGCTAGGGTCTGGATGCAGGGACCCTCTACCACATACCAGGTTGAGAGTGCAATTGCATTCTGTTTCGTGATGGTTGTAGCAAGAGCAGTCGATTGAGCACATTTCCTGAACCAAGATCTGCGAGGCAATGGTGGGACCGTTGGACGTTTGAATGGACGCAGCAGAAGGAAGGTTCACAATAGAAGAAGGTGGGCAAGCCACCGTGACTGGCGTGTAGCTCTGATTGCGGACTACTCACTACTGTCCCGCATGGGCGCAAACCGCCCTCATCCCTACACGATTATCCCCTCAACCTCGCAGCCCAAACAAAGCATGCACCCTAATGCATGTTCCATCATGAGCTGGCTCCTTGTAGAAGGTGTGGTGATGAAGGCTTTCCTTAAGCCTCAAGGCAAGGGATGCGTGCAAAAAACTCAATCATAAAAAACTTAAAGGGGTTGGTCTCACTACCCCTGAACCCATGACAAAAACCTCAACACCCCCTAACCATTTCTATCTTCCCAATGTAGGGCGGTTTCTTGCACCAGGAGCATTACTCATCAGAAGTGTCAAGAGCCTACCTATTAGGGGGATAAACTAAGGGGGTAAACTTTCAGCTTCGGGCATTGGAGCAGGTTCATGTAGGCTTAACTCGACACGCTATAACAGCTGGCAAACAGGGTTGGAAGAATGAGGTTGTGAGGCTTCAGGGCCTTGGGAAACCCTGTTCCTTATGGGGACTCCATTTAAAGGCGCTTCAAATATCATTCCTCACTGGCTCTCAGCTTGATAAATTCAACGTCGGCCATGGGATCAGGGTTTTAAGAATCTGTAGGGGTTTAGGAATCTAGGCGAGAAGCTTCCCTGAACCATAACCCTAAACCCTAAGCCCTGAACGCCCTAGAGCCTAAACAAAACAAGTCTCGGTTCAGCTCCACGATGCCCCCCCTCCCAAGAATGGTATAAACCACATTGATCCAGGAAAAACGAATCGAATAAACCCGTTTTTCAAAGCCGAATAACTTATTAAAACAAATTCTCAATCATGCCTCCTAAAGGGGCCATTTTCTGTGAAACGCAAAAAAAACCTGTGAATTCACATACGCCTGTACACAAAATCTGAACATCACTACCAAAAATCAACCGATTTCATACCCACTAGTGTAATTTCTATAGGACCCTAAATTCCTAAACCCTAAACGCGTCACGCCCTCTGCGAGGGCGCGACGCTTGTCGAGGAAGTATATGAGCCATAGTCTGAACTCCAAGTATCCCCCTCAATAACTCCTATAATCGTGCCCTATATACATAAGCCCCTATCTACATCCCTTGAAGGAGTTAAGACTAGAGCTCATATGACTACTCTCAAGCTTGGCTACTCTTCATGCAGGCAACATTGGCTTGGAAATTGGCTGTATCTTCCAGCCTAAAATGAAAGCGCCTCAACCTGTCCAGAGCTGGACCTAGGAATACTAGGTAACTATATATTAGAAACTCCAAATCCTAAGTCTGAGATGCCCTGCTATGAATTGTTGAAATTGCTATTTCCCTAGGAATCCGCTGGGGCTTCCTGACTGGTCACCTGCCTACCTACCCAGCTTCACGCCTGGAAGCCTTGAACGTCCAGAAACCTTGAAAACCAAGGATTCGGACCTGGAACCTTTGAAAATCTAAGGTTTGAGACCTGGAACCTGGAACCTTCTAAATCCAAGGTTTCGGATCTGGAAATGTTGAAAGTCCAAGGCTTCGGACCTGTAAGCAATGAAAATGCAAGGCTTCATTCTTTGACGACCGTGCCAGGCTCAAATCACATGTCGGCTTCGATAGGACGGAACCGTTTGTAGAAAATCTTGATGGGTTGTAGGTAAGGCGGTCCGGTACTCTCTAGACCATAAACCCCACACCCTAAACGCTTTGTGGCCATCACGTATAATTCATACACCTCGATTGGAGGGCTTACAAGTTCGGAGTTCCCTGAAGGTTTAATGCCTTTGCTCGTCTCTTTTTTCTTGTGCTCGGGGAAGGAACGTAAGTGCATGTATAGGCGCATCTCAAGAGATCATTTGTAGAGATCCACTCCCCCACCCCCTTGTAAGCACCAGTAAGTCTCTGAAAAAGTGCAATGCAACCCTACACCCTAAACGGTAATGAAAACATCACCGCGCAAGATCCCACTGCACAACTCTTGAGTACTTGAATACTTTCGCAAGATCAGTCTTCTAAACCCCAGATAGTAGCTTCCATGTTCTTTCCCATAATCTCTACATAGCCCAATATAGCAGCCTACAATATTGAAGTTTCTGCATGGCCCATTTGCTGATTTTTGGCCCCTTGGGCCGGGCCACAGAACCAGAGTTTAGGGATTAGGGCTTAGAGCAGGATCTAGGGTTTAGGGATTAGGATTAGATTAGGGTTTAGGGATTGGGGTTTAGGGCTTATAGGGCTTATAGGGCTCAACATTCAACAGCCCAGCGACGCTCTAAATGCGCGCGGACTTCCAGCCACCACAATAGGCCCACTTGTCTGTACCTAAGGTAAGGCCAGCGCTTGGATGCACGTTTCTGCGGTGAAATCTACTGGTTGTGCATTCTCTGTAGGGGAGCTGATTGGACGAACAATCCTGCGTAGAGGCTAATGGGAAATCCGAAAATGATAAGGGTGAAGCTCATTCTCAGGAAAAAAGGCTTGTGCTTTTGCTATTCTGGGTATATAATCCCCCTTAAGTAGCTAGAATATGGGGTATATGGGGATCTCATTATAACATACCCGAAGCCATATTCTATCTACTTAACGGGGATTCTAGCCCCACAGACCTCTACCCAGGAGCTTTCAGGTGGCGTTTTCTGTTGCAGAATCTTGCATGCCGCAAGGGGCCTAAGGGGCTTAGATAAGACCCTGAAGGTCCAAGGACCCAAATAATGGGGTTTTAGGGCCCAAATTCTATAATATCAAGGGTATTGGGGCCCTAAAACCCCATTATTTGGGTCCCTGGACCCTTAGAGAAAGATTCGCGACGTGTTGACGGGTAGTAGCAATGGTAGTCTTACAGGTGCTCAAGGGGCGCGGGGAAGGAAATTGAGTATGCGCCGTGAAGGGGCACGATATGGGAGCTATATACGGGTCATCATTAAAACTCAACTCCACTACTCACTCCAAACCCTCAATGTAGGCCACAAAGATAAACTTGAGCCTTGTAGGATCGTTGGATTCATATATTCATGTAATCAAGGTTTCTAGCATTCGTGATGTAGGTGATGACAAAACGGATATCTGCAAACAGGTGTCTAGCCATGCTGATGTTCCTGTTACCTTAGCCCTATCAGCCCTAAACCCTAAACCTCAATTCGAGGGTTTCTAAAAAGAATCAAAGTCCCTACAGTGTCTACCTATCTTGAGACAACCCCATCTGAGCTATAGTCTTAACTCGTGCCATGCTCCTGAATAAGCCCTACAATACACCCCTTGTTATATAGTGCTTTCTTAGCCCCCTATCCCTACACCCTAAACCCTAAACCCGAAACCCTGAGTTCGTTCCATCCCAGGCGCATCCAGTCGATGAATGAGGCCCGCCCTTTCGTTGGCGTGAAGCCAAGGATACCTGCCGATTCCATGGCTTAGAGTTGAGGGTTAAGGGCTTCGGGTTTGGGGTTTAGGCTTTAGGCTCCAGGTTTTAGGGTGAAGGGTTTAGGGTTTTGGGGTCTAGGGAAGGAATCATGTTACATAATCCGGGTTGCCCAGCAACCCCTCAATAATATGGGCACCCTATTTTCTACTGTTCAGCTTCAATGAGGAGACCCCAAAACAAAGGCGAAAAAGGGTACTACTGGGGTACCTAGATTCGGGTTCAGGCTTCTCTGAATTTAAATCCTAAACCTTGGGTTTGGGGATGCTTGAGCAACACATACTGTAAGCTCCCAAGCTCTCCTTTAAATTGCTTACGGCGGGGGTATACTGTGAGCTGCTAACTACTGGGCTGTTGTCAGGAAGTAAGTTACAGTTACGAAGCATTGACATTTTATATGATAGAGCCCGTTATGCACTATAGTCCAAACTCCGTAAAGGGGGTTATATAGGGGAGTACTATAGCGGTTTATGAAGGGGGATACCAGAAGTTTAGGCTAAAGCTCATATCCCCTTATACCGCGGGCCGCAAGCCCTACATCCACACATGCTCATTTAGCAGCAATTTCTTTGACAGCAACTGGACCAGGCAAAGGCGTCAAGGAGTCACACGCATGAAGCACAATTGCCGGATACTGTAAAGCACCTCGTGTCCTCCCTTAGAATGTGTCAGTCTCAAAATGCTCCCTACAAGAATCCCTGTTGCGCCTGTACACGTGTTAGTGCTACCAGGTAGTTTCCCAACATGAGGGGACCCCAATATAGACCCCAATATACTATAGTTCTTATCATGGGACCCCCAAAATGGTACAGTACCCCTAGTTTTAGGAAACCCTGAACCCTATATATCCCTAGTATATCCCTACATAACCCCTATAATCCTCTTTAAAGGTACCCCAAGGTACTCCTACCACGATGATGATGCATACGATGCCAACCCTGCAGATTGACGGGGGGCAAGAGCTCCTATTTCCTTCTCCCCAGGGTTTAGGGTGTAGGGTAGTATATACACACACACACATATAGTATCCCCCTTAAGTAGATAGAATATGGCTTTGGGTATGTTATAATAATATTCCCATATACCTCATATTCTCTATCTACTTAAGGGAGACCATGTATATACACACATATTATACCCTAAAGGTTTTCAAGGGTAGCCCTACTTTCAGAAGCCCTCATCCCAATCCAGACTATTGGGTGGAGGGCAACCTACTTGGCGTACCCTAAGCCCACAAAACATGAAACCAGTAGCCCCCCTCAAGTAGACGGAATATGAAGTTCTCCGAAACCTTGATACGATACGCTATCTAGAGAAAAGGGACTATAACCAGAAACCCTAAACCCTGAGTCTAGTAATGGGACCTATAAACCAAGCTTGGGGTTGACAGGGCCTTGGAGCAATCTCCACCAAGGGTTTTTTCTTACAGTTGATACTAAAAACGGCTTAGGGTTTATGGTCTTTGGTTTAGGGTCATTCTACTATGTATAGTGCCATACTTGGAGGTTCATGGGAACTGGGCTTCGTAACCATGCTTATAATCAGGATAACTCCTGTAAGTAAGGCTATAATCAGCCGAGTTATAAGTAGTTACCAAGTCCCATGAGGTTTATAGAGCTTTGATTCCGAGCCAGCCCACAAAGAGCCAGCATCATGAGCACCAGGGCGTGTTTGGGCCCCCAATTTCCTCCTTGACACCATACATATGAGGTTCC
>CAJNIZ010042709.1:22447-36669 GCA_905231905.1 Symbiodinium pilosum
CCCCCCCCCCCCCCCCCCCCCTCCGCCTCACGCCCCCCCCCCCGTGCCCCTCCTGGCTTATGCCATAGGTTGAGCACTGAACCGCCGACCACTTCACACTTCTCTCTTCATGCTGCCTGCGTTGCCCGCTCCTGCCCTGAACAGCGTGAAACTGTAGAGAAAATCACGCACAGGGCTGTGTTCTGACTGAAAGTGCAGGTCTCCTTGGGGGGAGCATATATGCATATAATATAAATATATATATATATGTATAATGTATGTATATATATATATACTCTCTTACATTCCTGAGGAGCCCTAGATACACTGACAAAAAAACATGCTGTGCAATGAACCATTGCGTAGTGCAGTTGAACCTTAAACTGACTAGCCTGATGCCACAGCCCTATAAACCCTAAACCCTAAACCCTCATCCAAAACCAAGACTACAACTGCTATAACCCAATCCGAAGTTCTCAACTGGTGGGGTGCTGTTCAGGAACTTAAACAAACGTAAAAGAAAAGGATATACTAGATTATTTGAACTTTGGTAACTTAATTTCAGTTCCTTAAACCCTAAACCCTATAATATATTAGTACCCTAAATAGAATCCTTATAGAACCACTGTATTATGTCCCTACCGCAACCCAGACCATCGGGTACTTGGACCGTGAGGGGACCCGAAAGCCTAGCACAGGGTCCCGGGCCCCGGCCTGTGTCCCATGTTTGCACGAATCCAGTCTTGGATGGCTTCCTTACTTGCGTTTCTGGGCTTGGAGTTTCGGGTTTAGCGCTTGAGGTTTCATTCTAGGCGTACAGAACCTCCTGGAGGTAAACGCAGAACGCAGCCAATAGTACAGGAGGAAAAGGCTCTGGACACAAACCTGGAAATCCTTAATCCTTACGCTTAAACCCTACCCAGTCCCTGCCCCTGCCCACAAACTGGGAACCAACCTGTCAAACCCCTACTACTGTACCTACTCAGGGGCTCCTATGCAGTTCCTTTTTCGAGTGGTACAATAGAATCCCTCAACTCTAAACCCCAAAAAGGACTACATAGTAGGAGAACCCGGTGTTTTCCCACGCTCCAGAGTTTATGCAAGGAGAGGCGAGCGTCGTATCTATTGGACACGCGATCTCGGTCCTGTCATGAAGGAAGCGCTCATTGTAGGGGCCTAAATGCTGCCCAATATCATGCTGAGGTCTATTTGCGGTACCCTGTACTATAATTCAACCGGGAATCCAAGACAGTCATTCTGGTAATGTTTTGGCCCGAGAGTAATATGTGGCCTCTGGTCTCTTGAGAAAAGGCCTGAATAGCTTTTCGCATTGAAGGTCAGCTTGCCAACTTTTGAGGTCCCTGTCGTGGAATACGAGGCGTATGTAGTCCCAACCTCTTTAATACGGCACCTGTACGTCATATGATAGTCATAAATTATCAGGGTCCTCTATTTCGGGGGGTTGGGATTCGTACCTAAGCTAGGGTTCAGGGTTTAGGGCTTAGGGTTAAGCAACACACAGATCCCCACTGCATGAACAAGACGTACCATTTGAGAAGCTCTTCAAGAGCGTTCGCATGCATGATGTAGAAGCTTGAACATTTCCAAACATGGTAGTTTCCTTCACTAGGGGGAGACCCCTAAATGCCATAATCCTTATTATGGGGACCCCACAAAAACATACCCCTAGTTCTGGGAAACCTCAACAGTCCTGATGTAATACGGGGGCCCTGCTCTAAGCATTTAAATAAGGGAATACACCCCCTATGTATCATTCCCTATATAAAATATTCCCTCATGACCCACCCTCAACTCTAAACCCTACAATCTTTTCCCTTACGCCCTATTAAGAAACAGTAGGATGGAGGCGCAAGTCTTGGTTAGGACTTGGAGCTGTAGGAGCCTCAGGAGGCATTGAGAACCCTAAACCCCAACCCCTCCACCCTAAAGCCTAAACCCCTAAGCCCTAAACCCCAAGTGAACCATGAGGATCCACTTTTTTGGTTGGGAGGGGGCCTCCATGGCAGTCTCTTGAAGAGTTGATTAGGGCTAGGGGGATGAAATTAGAAGTAGGGTTTAGGTTCTAGAGTCTAGGGTTTAGGGCTTAGAGTCTAGGGCAGTTTCCCAAAAATAGGGGGAGTCCAACATAGACCCTAATATGCTATGATCCTTGTCATAGTGACCCCCAAAATGGAATCCCTTATTTTGGCAATCCCCATATAAAGATCTGGCCTTCGGAGTACACCATTTTGAGTTGCGAGCGCAGGGTTTAGGGTTTTGGAGGGGAGTTGAGAAACTTCGGAGTTAGGATTTAGGCTTTAAGAGCTCAGGTTTGATGTGATCTTCAACCCCCATAGTTTGCAGCGCCTCTTTGAACCTTAAGGTTTTAGGTTTTAACGTTTAGGGTTTTGTAAAGTTTCGTTGCTTCAGGACGGAGCGTCTTGCCCAACAACACCACACTCCCTCAGCCGGTACCTGGCGCTAGTGTCGTTGGAGGCGCTACGAAAACTTTTCGGATCCCTATGAGCTTGTCTCTGGCATTTGTTTGGGTGTTGCCCTGCACCTTCGTATTTGAGCTACACCCGAATACCCACGCCCTAAGCCCTAGACCACGCCCTTCCCTCTACCACTTCCGTTTTTTCTCCTTCTACTCCTACTCCTACCTTTACTCCTACTCCTACTTCTACTGATACGTGCACCACCACGAGCAGCAGCAGCAGCTCAGCAGCAGCAGCAGCAGCAGCAGCAGCACCAGCAGCAGCACCAGCAGCAGCAGCAGCAGCAGCACCAGCACCAGCACCAGCACCAGCACAAGCACCAGCAGCAGCAGCAGCACCACCACCACCACCACTACCGCCACTACTACTGCTGCTATTACCACCACTACTGCTACTGCTGCTGCTACTACTACTACTACTATTACTACTACTACTACTACTACTACCACTACCACTACTACTACTACTACTACTACTACTACTACCACTCCTGCTGCTGCTGCTGCTCCTACTCCTACTCCTGCTACTCTTCTACCACAGCTACTGCTGCTGCTAATACTGTTACTCATGCTGATGAAGCATGAGAACAACGGCAATGAGCAAACTGGCGAGCTAGACCGCGCAAGTAGTCACAGTCCAGAAAGCAGGTTTGTAGACCTCGGAACCATTGCTGAGTTTAGTGTTCAGGGACATTTGGGTAATATACAGGAACTACATGAAAGGGAGGGTGTTTGGCTTGGCATGGCGAAGTCCCAATGAAGTCGTTGGGTTGTGACTGGGAAGTGTGATTCTGTGGCGGCGGGTATGGGGATGATGTATGGCAGGTTGGGATGTTGACCAAGGGTAAACAGAATCAAAGAGTAGTCTAAACGGAGCCCTAGGAAGGTAAGTGCTCTTTGATTTCTTGGGTTGATCCCTATTATGGTCATAAAATCCTAAGCTGATGTATGATATGAGGCTTAGTTGGACACCTCAATTAGATACCCTCACTAATATTTCTGAGACGCCCTATACACAGTCACCAAACCAAGCAAGGAAAAACTGCCTCTTTCAGGGATGGCTACATCGGTTACTTACAAGAAGCTCGTGATTGTGCACTTTCTTCAGCTGGCTGTATCGAAGCCCCTTCGCAGACACACAATAAACAGGTTGCACGGTTCATCTATTCCACATTTCTGTAATTCTAGAAGGAAATTCAGTGTTAACACCAATTTAATAACTTCCGAGCTTTGATACGCTTACGGGTTTAAGGGTTGTTTGGAAAACCATCTCTCAAACTGAGCACCATCTACAACTGTCACTTTACATGGTATAGGGTCCTGCATCACCCCTAAACCCTAATCATCCTTTCCCGGGAAAGGCGTCTACAAGGCTCGGAAATGCAGATTGACTAGCCTACAGTGATATCTTGAAGCTGGCTAACTTGGGGCTCACGGCTTAGTGTTTCGGGCGTCTGAAACCTCAACCTTAAACCCTCAAACCACAAAACCTGAAACCTGAGATTACTCTAAACCGTGACGTCTGGGTTTAGCACAACCAGCACGCCTTCCCTGTCAAATGCGACCTGCCCAGGACACTCTGTGCCAGACTCTCCCCAGGTGAATTTTTATGGTTTGCGGTAGTTGCACGGAGAGGAGGGCGCAAAGCCTTTACAGTGCGATACTGCGCACCTCCCAGCCCTACACAAATGAATTTTTCCCTATAAGACACCTTCAATGGGTGGTGGTGGTGGTGGTCAGAATTATGGTGGGACCCGCAAAGGAATACAATCTTGACAGCCTATCACATGGGCTATTCTCAGAACTTAGAAACCTTGCTGTCGTAGATTCTATTACGGCCCCTAATAGTTAGGGGTACCCAAATGGGACCTACCCACATGTTGGGGGACATGCCCAGCATTCCTTGGAGAGTGGAGACAGCTTAACATTGAGGGGAGACGGAACATTACACATGAGCTATAGTCTTAACTCCTAGTATCCTCCTATATCATAACCTCTATAGTAGTCTCCTATGTAATCCCCTATACACCCCCCCTTTAAGGAGTTTGGACTATAGCTCACATTGATGAAGGAAATTAGCCCAAACCCTGCAAGGGTTTAGGGTAAATTTTCCCACTTATTTTTCAGACCACTCAGTGCCCTAGTAAAGCTGTCCTCGCTCTAGGAGTAGAAAGAGAAGTAGGCATGGTCACCAGAGTTTAGGGTTTACATAGGGGTTATATATATAGGGGTTATATTGAGATAATGGAAAACTAAATGGAAACTACAATGTGAATACATGTATGTGTATATATATATATATATGTATTGGGGTTATACTGGGATAATGGAAAACAAAATGGAACTACTACTGTATTTGGAGTTAGGGTTTAGGGTTCATAGGGGTTGAGGGTTTAAGGTGCACTTCCAAGTATGCCGCAGGCAGTGGAACCCTGAAGCCTGCTTGGAAGCATCCCACATCTAATGAGCCTGAAGAAACCCCTCTGTCTCTTAGGAATTAACTCCAAGATACAACCTAAACCACAAACACTAAGCCCTGTGAGTAGAGGGAGCCCTAATTCTAAACGCTGAACCCTGAGCCCTAAAGCCTGTGAGTAGACGGAGCCCCTAGTTCTTTTGAGGTGATTGGCGGTACTCGAGTGTGTGGACAACTCATGCAGCAGACTCAGCAGGGTAGGATTTAGGGTTTTAGGGTCTAGGTCGTAAGGTTTTTTTCAGTACGTGAGCTCGGAGCAGCTACCACTGGTCATAAGTTGAGACTTCGCCTTTTGATGCACCCGCGAATATGTTTTGCAGGGAACCGCAAGTGTGTGGCGGGCAGAGCGTTCGTGGCTCCTGTAGTTGAGGTTTGTGCACCACAAGCTATGGCGAACATACCGGACCCAACCCTTGTATCACACTGTTGGTGGAACCTCGAGCTACTGAGGGGTTGGAACTACTTCGATATGGTTCTTTGGGCTCGGTGTGCATCAGTGCAGCGTTGTTTGAAGTGAAATCATACGGTGGATGGAGGAAATCTTGCACCACCCTTTAACTTCGAATAGTGGAAAGTACATGGCATGGGAGACCTCAAGTGGTGCAAGATTTCCTCCATCAACACTATACTACAGGGGCCTAAATAATTACGAAGAAGATTTTGAGGTCCATTTGAGGTACCGTAGACCATAATTAAATAAGGAATATGGGCCCCCATTTGTGTAAACTGTCATATTGACACACTTCTCAAAGCTGACGCCTACCGCAGACATGCGTGACAAAGTCTTGGACCTTTCCTGCTAGTAAAGGATGCTTAAGGGTCCAAGTACCCAAATGTCAGAAGTTTGAACCTCCCAAACCAAAAAAGCCCGTTCTGCTTTGGGTACTTGGCCCTCAGGGAAAAGCACGACAATTCCACGGACCCCCCCCAGAGGGGGAAGATGTTCCTAATGCCACGCAGCCGGAGGACACAAGTAACATCCAACTTCGACAGTCTTCCAACATCCCCCACAACCCTCAACTACTTAGGGAGTAGTGTTTAGGGTTGCGCTACAAGTAGCCCTAAACCCTAACCGCTAAAACCCAAGACCCCTAAACCCTAAACCCCCAACCCGCAAACCCCAAACCTCAAATCCTAAACCCTCCTCTCTAAATCCTAAACTCTAAACGTCCAAACCCCAAATCCCTAACCCCAAACCCCAAATCCTAAACTCTAAACCCTAGACCCTAAACTCTAAACCCTAGATCCTAAACCCTAAACCCTAAATCCTAAACCCTCAAAACCCCAACCGAAACCCAAAACCCTAAACCCTCAACCCTAAACCAAATCCCGAAACCTTCGAACCATTGTCTGCCTTGGGATTCTCTTGTGGAATCGACAGGAACTCTTTCGTCCACCACCGGTCGGTATGGGAACGCCTACTTGGAGGCTGGTTTAGGGCTTAGGGTCTAGAGTTTAGGGATTTAGGGATTAGGATTTACTTGGAAATTCATGGGACTTGGTAACTACTGATAACTGGGCCTCCTTAAAAGGGGGTATGTAAGGATAATATAGTGTTTGGGTTTTAGTGTTCATGGGATTTAGCAACTGTTTCTTATAATGGACTTAGAACCCTATTTGTATTTAGGATAACTCCTATAAGGCCATTTAAGGGGATTATCAATAAGGTTGTAAGTCCAGTGAAAACATGACTGAAGTCCTTCGAGCCTCCAAGTACGACTTTTGGAGGTGAAGTTCCAGGTTTCGGGGAGCTGGGTGGCTGGCTTTGGGTTTAGCAAACCCTAAACCCTAAACCCTAAATTCGTTTAGGGTTTATGGCTGAAGGCTGAGGGTCGCTAGCAATGTAATGATGCTTGGGTTCAGGCTGAGGTAGCTTCCTTCAAGGCATATGACACAGCGTTTCCGGGCTTCCTCTTACAACACGAAATTGCCTTCCGGAATTGCTTGGATAGCAGTTAAACAATCAGGAAAGTTGCGTTTTTGATGCACTACAGATGACCTTTGCCTTTTGGGGGACCTGCACCCTGGGACTTATGGCGTCTTCTTAGCAGGTTGAAAGTCCAGGAGGCAGGTTCACCGAGCCATATACATCTCAGGGATGAGGAAGAAGGACTCAAAACTGCCAGAAGGTGTGCTAATACCCCAAGGCCCAGACCTTGTCATTACGGACCCTGAGCCCTAAATCTTTGACCTTGAAGAAGAAAAACTTGTGCTATTTTTCAGTCGGCCAGCGCCCTGTAATAGGCATGCCCAGAGAAAGGAGGTGATGGCTTAGGCCCTTAGGGGTAGGACTTCCGAGTGCCTGCATGAGATACGGAGCCCTGCGTTGCTTTGGAATCTCGGAAGGAATTGGGGCGAAGGGAGGAACACAGAAGTCACTGATGAGCCAGACCGCGGATCCCCTATTCTATCCCCCATATAAACTCCTTCAAGGAGTTTTTCGCTATAGCTCATTTAGGCTTTGTTGAGGCTGGTGCACGGGGAGGCCAAGCAGGAGTAGCTCCATGGTAAAGCTGCGCTTCCAAAACTGTGGGCCGCCAGCAAGGTTTACCTCTGACCCCAATGGCCTACAGTTTTCTGGGTTATACCTACTAATTAAAGGGTAATTGCTATTAAACTGTAGGAAATTGGGGGTTACAGATAAGGTTTGGGGCTTATGGGACGAACCCAGCTTCAGTATGAATACTTAGGGCTCCAGGTCCTGACAAGGAACCGACCCCACTGGACAGAGCCTGCAACATGAACATCACCAAACCAAAAATCCTAGATCCAGCCAGCAATCATGAGGCAGCGGAAGCGTGAACTAGCCCCTGTAAGCGCGAAGCCCTGAGCCCTAAACCTGCGAGCAGTATGGCATGGTTCTGTGCGTCATCGCAATCTCTCAGGGAAATGGCGTTTACGTGGTACGTAAATGCCACCCCCTACAGGGATCGAGCCCACTACAAACGGTTTAGGGTACATGATCTAGGGGATTTAGGGCTTCCGGTACAGGATTTTGGGACCCCAAACCCGAGTCCCCTAAACCGTGGGTATAGCGTTGTGGGTGGGCCCGAGACCTGTTTCCGACAACCGCCCTAACCCGCAAATCCTAGAGCCGAAAATCCAAAAGCAACTCAACTTCATAATGCCATATATACTTTCTACCCTACAGAATATATTCCCATATTCCCTACTAACCCTAAACCCAAACCGTAAACCTCAGTAAGAAGACTTCGAGCCTTAAATCCCCAAAACTCACACTCGAAATCCCACAGCATCAAGCTCGTAGCTCAAATAGCTCAAGCTATGCATTCCCAAGCCTCAAGGGTTTACAGGGCTTAAGGCTTAAGGTTTGAGCATTTAGGGTTTAGGGCTTAGGGTTCAAGGCTTAGGATAATCTAGCACCTCAAAACCTTCAACCTGAAAACTTCAAATCCCTGAACCCTAAACCCTAAACCCTAAACCGTGTGCCTGTACTCGTTTTTGAGCCTTTGTTCTGCGTTGGTTTCCCTATATGGTGGGCGCGAGGTGAAGCCGACGGACCTCAAACTCTCCCAAAGGGTCCATGTAGGTATATGGTATATACTTGGGCCTTAAAGTGGGTATATGGGAACCTTTTTGGGCCCTAAGTGTATACCATATACCTACATGGACCCTTTGGGTCTGGTTCTGGGGTTCAGGTTTAGGGTTTAGGGCTTACGTCTCAGGATTAAGGGCTTAGGGCTTAGAGTTTAGTAGGGCGTACATTGGGGTCTTCGGGTTAATGGTTTAGGGCTTAGAGTTTAGAATTTGAGCTTCAGGGTTTGGGGTCTTCACGAGAGGCGGAGTTTTCTTGAAACTTCAGGTTTTATGCCGCTAGACAAATCTGGCAAGTCCACTCACTCATATTCCTGCAGCTTATATACATACATGTTAGCAACCATGATGGAAATCCTAACATGCGGTTAATGAGGGATTATCCACCCCAATGGAGACACTTACCCTTGTATACGGTTCTTCAACAGTATGGATTCTTCGAGGGAGGCTCAGGAACTCAAATGTTGAACAGGTTGTTCGGAAACCCTGGTTTAAGTAGACCTCTCAAGAATTGATCTAGCCTGCTTAGCCGAGGGGCTTGTTTGCCAGCTAAAGGCCCCCTCTGAAATGCTTGTGCAGACTTCGGACGCTTCTTGCAAAGTTTGTCTTGCACTGGGCCGCACAATGTTTTCTCTACGCCACGTTCCAAGACCCTGCAACAACACCCTAGCATGCCTCCACGATTCCGGACCATGTAGGCCCTTTGAAGGGAGTACGTGGAAGGTCCTAAGCCCTAAGCCCTATAGACCCTACACTTGAACGGTTTTCAAAAAACTTGGTAGTCCGGCATACATGAGATTTGTTCGGGCCTAAACCAACCGCAAACCCTAAACCCTAAACCCTACAATCCGGGCTGCAAGACGTGGGGTTTTGGGCATACACGCAAAAAGCTTACCGGAGGATTCCTCACAGGTTTTTCCTATCTCAAGCGCGATTTTGGGATTCTGGTTTTGGGCTTACCTCAAGCTCAAAAGCTTACCTCAAGCTCAAAAGTAGGTAGAGAATGGCCCAAATCCACCAAACAACCGCGTAAACCCTTAACCCTAGGGGCCATTATTCTACATACTCTTGGGCTTTCGCTAGGGTTTAGGCGATTTCAGACTGAGGATAGCCCGCTTCCAAACAAGTGAGCAAGAGCAAAAATGGCGGGTCTCCACAAAATAGTTCATAATAGTAATCATAGTATAATTGATATAATGGTAATAGTAATAGTAATAGTAGTAATATTAATAGGAATAGTAATAGTAATAGTAATAATAACAATAATGAGACCCTGCTGGAAAGCCACCTTCCCTTAGCCACAGCACTGAATTGGAAAGCCAGAGGAACCATTAATCATACGTTCATACCAATCCGTTCTCTGCGCACGGAGGACTGTAAGGGCTGAACAAAGGCCTAGGAAAGCCGCAGAAGCAGAGGGCAGCTATGCCAATGCGCGATGAAGAAAGTACTCCAACATGAATATGCTGAGAAGATCTTGACCGGCAACCTTGAAAGGAGATCTTGCAGCACTTTTCTGGGGCAAAAGAGGTCCGCACCCAAGCCTCCAAAACATTCGACAAGCATCACAAACTAGAACTTTAGAATGCCGACTACCCTCTCTGAAGCCCCCATATCCTGCATAATGGCGCGATCCCCATCTGATTGCAACTGCATTCCCCTGGAAACCTCCTCTTCAATCTTCCTGCAAAGTCCTTGTTTTTCTTTTGTTTCCTAATGATGCCCAGAACTCCGAACCCTAATACAGCGGGCCTAAATAATACCAAGAGGTCCATTTGAGGTACCATATACAGGGAATATGAAACCATAATATTGGTAATTATTTAGGCCTCTACATTAACTCTCATCCCCCTCCATGCGAGGCACGCCGAAGTCGCCCTAAACTTCGCCGTTGGGCTATAGGAGCCGTGTTTCAGAAGGATTGTTCATGATGTGGAGTGAGAGGGCAAACTTCCCCTTTTAATAACAGAAGCCGCCATCCTGCAGATATTAAGTCCGCCAAAATATAATATAGAAAGAAACCTGGATAGCCAGGAAGATCCATCATTTGATCATTGCCGGGATGCTCAAAGTAAATACAATCATGGACCAAAACTCCTACAACTAACCAAAAGGCCGTTATTCTGCATGCGAGGTTCATGTAGACTGGTTCTGATAAGATTGACACGGCCCTCAAGAAAGAAATTCTGAGATGCGGACGTCCTGTCTCTCGACCTCACAGAAACACGCGGCTTAAAGTTCTGCATGTAGGACACAAGGCTTAGTAGGGTGTTTACGGTTTGGAGATTTACTGTTTCGGGTTGTGGTGGCCTGGCAACGTAACCACCACCACTACCACCGCCACCACCGCCGCCGTACCACCGCCTCCTTGCTGCCGCCGCCCCCACCACCCCCACCACGCCCACCTCAACCACCCCGACCACAACCACCGCCGTCACCGTCCACCGCCACTGCCACAGCAACCTCTGTTGCGTGACAAAAAAGAACACAGTCCTGCTTTATTCATGTCTCCACCGTGTTTCTGGAAGGGACATTTGATCATCTCCAGATCGTGCAGCGACGAACAACTTGATCGATCCAGGCAGCCCGATACCCCTGAATTAAGGAATAAACCGTGTGTCACACTACGGATTCTACTATCATTACGGCATATTCCTTGGTCACTGTAAGGTCTGATCAAGGGATATCGGGCTCGCCGGGACGACGCTGGTCTTTTTCTCCGCGAAGCTCACTCGAAGCGTGCTGTCACCAAATCGACTTCCACGAAGGACTGCGGTTTCCGAGCAACGTGCCCAGTGACGCACGGACGTTACTCTGAATCTGGAACTGCCGAACCCGGAAGTTGCACCAGACAGCACTTGGGGCAGGAATTTGAGTCGGGGCAGATGTCCAGGCCGATAGGGACGGGGATAGCATGTCTTGGAACTCTTTCACCAAATACTTGCGAAGAAACGATGCCGGCTTAGCCGGTGGTTGGCTCCACTCGCGCTTCTCCTCCAGTATCCAGCGCAAAGTATGGAACTCTGCCCAATGTTCTTCAAGCAAAGCCGGAAGAGCCTCTGGCCCGGTTTCAATGACCAGGCACATTAAGGTCAATCGGGCAGCGTCCTCTACCGTCCAGCGCGCGGACTTCCAGGACTCTCTCTCAGCAGAGAGGTCTGCCTTGTTTAATTGCTCACGACAAGCACGAGCACACCTTGATAATGACATTGACGACTCGGATTCCTCGCAAGAAAAACAGAAAACTGCGGGGCCCCAGCCAAACAGCCTGCGATGCTTCTCCTCGAGTCGTTGCATCTCGAGGCTGAAACGCTTTGTTGGACGATCACTGAGAGCAGTAGGATGTACCATCAGAAGGTTCCAAAAATGCCAACGCGCGGTGTCCTGTTCTGACCAATGTTCTGATTCATGGCCAAGGCGAAGAAGCCCCCTTTTGTTTGCAAGGAGCCGTTCAAAATCATTTACATCGAAAGCATGCTTCCAACGTCGCTTCGCAACTTTCCTATAAATAACCGCCCTCAAGGAGGCCCGCTGTGGCAAAGGCTCCAGAATCACGGAGAGGAATCCGTTCTCCGGAACATCCTCTCCCAAAAGATCGTCATCCCTTACGATGCGTCCTCCGAGCGCCAGCCTCTGATCACAAGCCAGGAAGCCACCACAAGTTGCGTTCTCAATGGCTTCCTTTAGCTGCCACCCGGACCAGGACTCGTTGCAACGGACGCTACACACAGGACCATTTAAGCTGTGTACCTCCAGTGTCACGATGGGCATTGGGCGAGGTAGCGCGCAGCAGCCTACCAGCTTGCCTTAAGTTACAAACTTGTAACCACACGGTCCGAGGTAACAACTGTATGCAGACATGTTCAGTGAAGGATTCGCATGCATATGAGAGTCAAGCATGGCACCCAAGACTGAAACGGAATGAGCCTCAACAACTGCGGCAGCTCAGCCTCCAACTGGCACCTTCCTTCGGAGGGAGGCTGGCCCTTTAGGCTTCCAACACATCATCTCATGGAGGGGGATTCTGCAACGTTGTGGGTGCTTAAACCCTCCTGAACCTGAAATTGAGCCGGTGTCACTTTGGAGGTACATGGGGGGCAGCGCAGTTGCCAGACTGAAGAAGACACACATATCTACGGATGCTTTGCTGGCCAATGTCCTTGACATCTAAGATCCGACGATGGCATAATTAATTACACCTGGCCGCACACCTGCACAAGCATCGTGAACAGCCCGCGGTCAGTAATGCCATCCACTCGGTGCTGAGAATCCCGTCAAAGAGGTTTGAGGCAAGCATCCCACGTACCTAATAATCACATACCCTTCCCCCAAGCCTGCCTAGACCCTCCGTCTACCCTCTGTATACCCCAAACAGGGACCATATACCACAATTTAAAACGTACACGAAGGGTCCTGGTAGGTAGTTAGGCATATCAACGCACAAGTGTTTCTGCAATAGTACCTGTAAGAGGCAGTGCTTACTAAGTTATAACTTGGCTTTCTCTACCTGGCCCTAATATAACCTAGGGTAGGTTTTGGGGCCCTGTAAAATGGATTCTATGGCGTGCTTAGGATTTTACAGAAATTAAGGAGCCATGTACCCCTATTCAAAAGGTACAATGAGGGTCCTGCAAAAACAAAAGCCTAGGTTGATTCTACAGCCTCAGCCCTGGACCCTAAACCCCATACTTCAATGGCCAAGTCGGAAATGCCATGTGATATGCGCATGTGGAAGCTACCGCGTGACCTCCAGCCGTCCCTCTTCCATACACGAAGCCTAGAGATCCAAGTATACAAATAATGCCTACATTGGGTTTAGGGTATAATGCCTGCATTGGGTTTGGGGTTGAGGGTATAATGCCTACATTAGGGTTAGGGTTTAGGGCCGAAAGTCTGCAAATAGAATTCACCTACTTGGGGAAGCTTTGAAGGCTACAGCCGCATCCCTTAGATGATAACCACCGGCTCTTGTTCAGATTTTTTAAAAGGTACATGTAGTAGAATACCCTCAACCCTATGTAAATCGCCTGGCTCTAGAAACCCTGACCGGAAACACCAAAACGACCACAACAAACCAGAGAAGGTTGTAGGGGGTCGCAGGAATCCCTTTCCCAGGGACCCAACACCCTAACACCCCAAACTGTAAACACTCTGGAAACCCCAAACCCTAACCCCTTAGCCCTAAACCCCAAGCCTGTAAGCCCAAATCCTAACCACCTTGATCCTAAACCCTAAACCCTAAAACCTGTGGTTTCAGCCGGTGCACCTTGACCGCTCGCGGGGCGGTATGGTCCGCGGTACGCCAGCAATGCCGCCAGCAATGCCTCAAGGCAGGATTTAGGGTTGAGGGTTTAGGGGATTTTGTCCCATCTTCATACCCAAAGTTCTGCATGACAATAGTATACAAAAATACCATACTCCCTAATTTTTAGGGTACTTAGGGTCAGGCAGGATTTTTCTTATCAACCGTCGGGTTAGGTCGGGCCTTTGGATTTAAGGCTTGTGGTCAAGGCTTTGGGTTTGGGGTGTAGGCGCCTTTGGCCAAGGATCTCAGCGCTTCTAGATGGCTAGGGAGCCCACTAGGGGATTTTACGGGAGCTGATTCCTCACGAGTGGCAGCCCCACACCTAACCGCTCTACGTTAAACTCTAAACTTTAAACCCACTCTAAACTAAATCCGTAGACCAAGTCCTACCACAAGACCCGCCTACTTAT
>CAJNIZ010042709.1:36769-52017 GCA_905231905.1 Symbiodinium pilosum
TATATGTAGGCGGGTCTTGTGGTAGTCCCTAATTCCCCATAGCTACATGCTAAACCCTAAACTAGCTTGAGTCACCCGTGGCGAAGCTGTGTTGTTAGGAATGAAAAACATCTTCTTGTTTGCTGTTCAGGAGCTTACGCTAAGTTGCCATCATCTGGATATAGTTTCAAGGAACTTAATCCAAGGTACTGGACCATTGTAATCAAGGAAACCCTTGCATTCACTTTGTATCCATGGCAAGGTAAGTTGCCTTAAGTTCCTAACAGCAACCTGGTAGAGACCCAGACAACAAGAATCATGTTCTGCAATAAGCAGATCATTGAAATTTAGCCATGCTCCATCATGCTCCAACTATGGGGCAAGGCTCTCTCCTCTACTATGCGGAAACAACACGGAAACATCCCCTGCCTGGGCTCCATATACCACGCCCATCCCGTAACCCCTAAGCCGTAAACCCTTGTGAACATTGACATTCTTCAGTTGTCCAATCCCGACCTCCAACCACTTGGATTAGCTCTGCTAAACCTCAAGCAGGGAACCTGGTGTCACTGAACTCCGAGCCACTCGGTTTAGAATTGAACGGTCTGAGGTTTGCAGGGTTTACGGTTTACCTGAACCCCGAAAGTATGTAGAATAATGGCCTTTTTGGCAATGTTTAGGGGTTTGGGGCTATTATCTTACCTACCTTTGGGGGTCCAAGTAGAGAATAAACCCTAAACCCCAAACCCTAAACCCTAAAGCCCAAACCCTAAACCCCAAACCCTAAACCCCAAACTCTAAACCCTAAACCCCCAAACCCTAAACCCTAATTAGGGTTTAGGGGAGCGATCCCCAAGTCCCAAGCCTCGGCTCCAGAACCCTAAGCAAACGAACTCCCACTCCCTGAGCTCTACACCTCATGCTGACTTATCTAGGGTAGCCAAGGGTTTAGGGTTTAGGGTGTCCGCCTGCCCACATCACGGGAGTTTCGGCCCTAAATACTACTACGAGCTGAGCCGTTTTGGGCACACGGAAACCTTGACATTTGGGCCCCTACCCTAAACCCAAGATACTCAACCCTACCCTAAACCCTAAATAGTTGTTTCCATTTTCTTTTCCATTCTCCCTAAATAACCCCAATATAACCTTAATATAACCCCAATATAGCCTTAATATAACTCTAATATATTACCTATAAGCCCAATCTGACCTTAATATAACCCCAATACAACCCTAATACAATCCCAATAATAACCCCACATATTCTATCTACTTAAGGCTGTCAGGGTTCCCTTTCTTTCAAAGGGCGCCTGTGCGAGGCGGAATTGTCTTGGGCACAGGTTTGGTAGCCGAAGGCTTGGACTCCTCCACCTGAGGCCAGGGTTCTCTAGGGTCTAGAAGGTTTAGGGTTTAGGGTTTGGGGGTCTGAGGGTTTGGGGTTTAGGATCTGGTGGATTTAGGGTTTGGGGGTTTCAGCGGTTCGGTTTTAGGGCTTAGGGCTGAGACTTCAGGTTCAGAAGACTTGTGCCTTAGAGGGGTTTTAGATGTCTGCAGAGCGTTTGGGTCAAAAGGTTCGAGTTTCTGCTGCCCCTAAATCCTAAACCCAGAACGCGGGCAAGTATACTAGTGAAGCAGCCCCGTGGACTAGCATAGCCAGTATGAAGGGCCCAGGAAGCCTAAGACTTGCTCATAATTAGGGTTTAGGGTTTAGGGTTTAGGGCCCAAAAGAACTCGAGACTGTATGTACAAAGTTCAGGAACATTCCAAGCTGAATTGCTCAACCCTTGAAGCTAGATTTCTTCCTTCTACCTTTGCAACAGGGAAACTAGCGGGATCTGCTTTTGGAGGACCATTTTGAGTGGGCGACGGGTTGGCTACTGAAGCTTTGAGCAGCCGCATCTCTATCCCAGAACATCACAGAGCTTAGCACTGTGATCCTTGCTATATGGGGCCTCCAGAGACGGACTCCTAACTCTCGGAAACCACGTATTGGGTTTCAGGATCCAACGGAGGAATCCGGCAGGGGGCTTGGCCCCCAAGGTCAGGTTTAGGGCTCGGTTTCGGGTTTGGTTTAGGGTTTGAGGCTTAGGGTTTGCTATTTTTTGGGGGGGAAGGGGGGGGCATGGGCAAATCTACTACCAGGATGTTTTCCGAAACCGGCCCATAGTACGATGAGGCAGTATCCCAAACCACGAAATAACCTTTCTCTATCCGTCCCCGAACTCTCTTGAAACACAGTTTTAGGTGCTTAGGTCGGGGTTTAGGGCTTCAGGTGTACGATACGCAATATCGAACATCCCTAAACCCTGAACCCTAAACCCTTGACAAAAAGACGAAAAAAAACCTCAAACCCCTAAACCCCTTCCCTTAATAGGGATTATAATCGGGATCCTAGTATTTAGGCTCTTAAAAGGAAGGGGTCTAAAAATCATGGGCCTGCATTAACTTCCTAAACCCTAAACCTTAAACCCAAACCTTCAAACCCTAAACGCCTGACCCCCCCCAAAAAAAGTAAACCCTGACACTTGAGCCCTAAACCCCTAAACCCTAGACCTTAAATCCTAAAATCCCTGACCTTAACACAAAAAATCCCCAAACCCCTAAACCCTAAACCCTAAATCCCTAAATCCCTAACCCAGGTTCATCCCTAGCCTCCTCACTCCAGGCCAGTCGGAGCTTCAAGTCCTGCGACTTCCCACGGGAACAGCAGAAACAAATACACTTTGGGTGTTTTAAGGTTAAGGTTTATAGGATTTATCAGTTTTATGGGGTTTATAGGATTTACTAGTTTTATGGGGTTTATAGGATTTATAAGTTTTATGGGGTTTATATGGTGTCCCCAGTAACCCCTAAATTAGTATTAGGGTTTTGGGGTTTAGGGTTTACAGGGTTTATAAGGTTTAGGGCTTAAGGCTTGGGTTTAGGGTTTAGGTTTAGGGTTACTGGGTTGCTGCTAAGGAACTTACAGTAAGCTAGTGAAATAAGGCAACCCTGGTATTTTCTGTATAATCATAGTGTAGTGACTTCATTTAAGATACTTAACAGCAAACCAGTTCAGGGCTTCAGGTTAGGAGTTGGAAAGTTTAAACTATATTCTTCTGACCTTTCAGCTTCCCCTCATCCCCTTCAGCTTGCGCAATCCACCATCTCCCACAAGACCTACGACTACTCCTTGAGAGTAAACACTGAGATGATCAGCAGGTGATCAGGTAGATAGGATTGAATCTAAATTGAATTGGGCCATTGAGTTAAAATTGAATCGAAACTGAATCAGAAATAATTTCCATAACACTCTAACCTAGAGACTGGGGATGTCATAACACAAGAGCTTGGACCACCAAGACCAACCCTAATAAGCCCGAAACTCAAACCAAGCCGACAATTAGAACCCAAAACGCCCTAAACGTACTGAGTCTTGATGTCCCCCACAAGAAACAGGGGCCCATTGTAAAAAGTAGTTTTTGCCAGCCCTGTAAAATCTGGACCTAAACCCTAATCCCCTAACCCTAAACCCTAAGCCCATAAACCCCTGACCCTAAAGCTAAAACTCTAACCCTAAGGCATGAACCCTCAAATCCAAATACAGACCCATTCCTCCAGAGCAGGCAGCTTCAGCAAGCTGATAGCGTCCTTCCCAGAAGTCAGGTGTCCCCAGTAACCCCTAAATTAAGGTTTTAGGGCTTAGGGTTTTGGGTTTTAGGGTTTAGGGTTTTAGGGTTTAGGGTTTAAGGGTTTAGGGGTTATATTTTAGGTGGACCCCCGACCCAGTAATAGTGACGATCAGGGATAATGGGGGTTATATTCGAGTACTATGTCTTATAATGACTCTTATATTCCTAATATACCACTATTACAGGGTGGGGGGTCCTCCTAAGTAATCCCCAAACAACGAAGGTACCCTTGTTCCTAATGTTCAGGTTCAACAAAGAGACTCCAAAGGAAAAGGGGACAAAGGGTACTCCTGGGGTACCTAGGAAAGGAGCCATTCGAAAGGCGGAGTTTCGGGTTGCGAGTTGGACTTGGGCACGCGGGGAAATGTATGAGGGGGCTTCGCAAGGATTATAAGATGTTGGGATCCACATTCAGGCCCCCTTGTTTTTGGAAACTACCAAAGGAAGATCGAATACTGGGATCCCTCAAGTCCTTACGGATGTTTTGGGGCTTGGGCCTGGGGTATTGGGTTTAGGGTCACAACTGCGGTTTTTGGAAATGGTGCGCGTGGTACGGGCTTTTGGGGGAACATGCCATTGTCGAGCAGAACGTAAACCCATAATCTACGAACCAAGAAGGCCCAAAACCTCCGGGTTCATGTTTGCTTGCAGGGTGCTTGTTTAATGAAGATTGTGATTCAGTAGGGCATATAAAGGGGCACCGCTAACTTTTGAAACAACATGAAAAATCCGAAAAGGACATATAACAAATATCCGCCCCATATGTCCAATGGGAGCAATCCAGTGTCCCATGGCACATTCCTGCTTCTTCGCTCCTGGTTCAGTAGGAAGAAATGAGCCTAAACTTCAATCCCTAAAACCTACACCCTGAACTAAACCCTAAACCATAAAACCTTCACAACGCACACTAAACTGTACGTAAAGCCTAAACCATACATCCCCATCCAAAGCCTATAAACCCTAAATCGCCTCAACTCTTAGCGTTGGGAATGGCAATCAGAAGCATTGGGCACGCGCTGTTGCGCCCAGTTGTGATTTGAGCTATAATCTAAACTCTAGTAAGCCCCCTTCATAAGCCCCATAATAGTCTCCTTTTTATCCCTTAGATGACCCCTTTAGGGAGTCTAGACCCCAACCCCTAAACCCTAAACCCTATTTCATCCCTTATATAACCCCTTTTGAGGAGTCTAGATGATGGCTCATATGGAAACGCCACGCCAAAACACCTCCTCAGGGGCCCTGGGCAAAGTGCGCACGTTGCGAAGCTTAAGGTTTAGGTGCGGCTTAGGGTTAAGGATTTAAGGTTTAGGAATTAGGTAGGGTTTAGGGTTTAAGGTTGCATAAGTGAAGGAATCAAAAGGAAAGAGAAGATAGTTGAATCAGGTTGTTGGGGACAACGCTCAGATGTCCCCAAAAGTCCTTAGCAGGGGCACCCTGAAAACGACTATGAGCCCTAATCTAACAACCAAGGAGCCTGTAACCCTAAACCTTACACCCTAAACCCTATATCCTGAACCCTAACCCTCAACCCTGAATCCTGAACCCTAAACCCTAAATCCTAAACCCTAATCCTGAGCCCTGAACCTTAAATCCTAAACCCGAAACCATAAATCCTACACCCTAAATCCCAAATTCTAAGTCCTAAACCCTAAATCCTGAACTCTAAATCCAAAACCCTGAACCATAAATCTGGCGGCCTTCCGGGATGTGAACCCCAAGAGAGGCGGGCAGTCGTCGAACCTCACAGTGGGGGACCAAAGGTCTTTTGGGTTTAGGGTCTCGGGCTTAAGATTCAGGGTTTAAGATTAAGGGTTTACAGGGATTAGGGTTTAGGCTTTGGGATTCAAGGTTTAGGCTTTAGGGTTTAGGATCTAGGGTTCAGGATTTGGGGTTTAGGTACTTGGCCCCAAACCCTAAACAGGCATATCAGGTTTAGCCGATGTTTTAAGGCTTAGGGTCCGCAAGGGTTGACAAAAAAATCAGAAGTCATATGAGCCACAGCCAATATTTCCGATGCAATTCGATTCAAGGACATTGGTTCTTATTAGGGAACATATTAGGGACCCTACTGAACTACAAAAAGGTTTAGGGTTTAGGGGTCTAGAGTCTAGGACCCCATCCTTGACGGTCCCTCGGTAAGCTGAATATTGACAGACTCGGGAATCTGTGCCTTCACCCTACACCTTAAACCCCTAAACCCTAAACCTCTTAGGCATCCGTTGGGATATGTGAAGACAAGAAGAGAACTGCAAGGATCCCTACTAAGGGCTCTGGGTTTAGGGTTTACGATGTATAGCTCCCAAAAACTTCCGAGTCTCAACCTGGAATGCGACCCTCCCTGAGCTGGTCACACTCTACAACCTAAATCCTGGAGTAAGCTCATGGGGTGCAGTGACCGTTGCATCCTTCCCGTGGGGAACCCTAAACCCTAAACCCTAAAACCTAAGTGTTTTCTTGCCGCCGCTTCAGGATGCCATCCTATGTGCCGAGGGGCCCTGGTGCTTGCCATGTCTCAGCAGGCATTCTGGATGAACCCCTCTAGAATCATACCGGCTGCCATAGCGTTATTTGCAATCAAAAGATAGGTCGCAGGACCGCTCGTTGATAGGATAGTCTATACTACAGAGTTTGGGGGTTTGGGGGTCTATACTGCAGGGTTTGGGGGTTTGGGGCCTGAGGGGCTTCAGGGGCTTCAGGGCCGGGATGAAGATATCGATTTAAGGGCTCGTGGTGTAGGGCTTGGCCTTTCAGATTAAGCTGAAGGCATTATTTCAACCTAGGGTCGTAACTCCAAACCCTCAGCCCTGAACCCTAAACCCTAAATCGTTGCCATGTACGGTTTGGATTATTGTCTCTCTTTGAGGGCTTAGGGGTGTTCAACCCGTATTTTAGGGATATGTCCGCGGTCAGACGGTAAAGCGCTGGGAGCTCAGAAGCCGAAAACACCCTTACCTTCAAGGTCTAGGGTTTAGGGTTTAGGGTCCCTAAACCTCAAACTGCTCTTTGGCATCGAGAGGGAAAGCCATCCACGCTGACTCAAGAACCCTAAACCCTAAACTCTGACGCTAAGAAAACTCCCAAACCCAAGAAACCTCAAACCCTCAAACACTAGCCCCAATGATCCAACTACACAAAATCTCTTCAGCCCTTTAAAGCCCTTCACTTCCAAACCCCTAAACCCAAACCCTCAATCTACTCATTCCCTTAAGCCCCGTAGCTTAGGGTTTAGGGTTTAGGGTTTAGGGTTCACCTTGAAACCTGTAAGCCCTAAAATCCCGGTTTAGGGTTATAGGGTTTAAACCCTAAAATCCCTCAGCCCTGACCCTCAAAGCAATCAGGGCTTCCGGCACCAAGGAATGCTCCCACTGCACCGACAGCCGGCGGTCTTGCTCTTCCTGCGACTCCTTCGGTCTAGGGTTTTAGGGGTTTAGGGTGTAGGGTTTGGGTTTAAGGCTTTAGGGGGCTGGGATTAGGACGAGATAGGGTTATACTGGGGGTTATACAGGGTTCGTTATCCAATCAGAGACAATCACATGGACAAAAACATGAAAAAATGCATGGGCACTGGAGTTTATGGCAGTGGCTCAGAGGCTTTTTATAGGGATTAGGATTTGCGAGCATTGCTCGCCGCTTTTTAATAGCCCCTTTGCTTTCTCGAGGTCTCCGTTGAGAGCTTCGAGATTAATTTTGGGGCATGTTTAAAGAGTAGGGGTTACAAGGGTTTGGCTTCAGAATGTAGGGGTTAAGAGGTTTAGGTTTAGGGCTTTGGGTTTTGGATCGAGGGATTGTGAGGGTTTAGGCTTCCAGTTTAGCGATGAGGGTTGTTTTTTCCTAGGGCATAGGGAAGTTGCTAAGAGGCCCGGTGTACTCTGCAGTTTGCTTGTCACTTGATTTGTTTTAACGAGTTTTCTGTAACGCCCCAACCCTAAAACCTAGAAAACCTAAACCCTACAGACCCCAAACGGCAGCTTTACGTTTTCGGACAAGGGGTAGGGTGAAGCAGGTTTACGGTGTCTATATTGGGGTCCGCTATTTAGGGAAACTTCTAAAACTGCTCCATTAGATGCCGGACATGCGCTACCAAACAGACTGCCACGCATTGCCTGCGATGGAACGATGCTTGCACACACGTCCAGGACCAAGCCGAGAACGAAATGATGGGTCTGGGGGCTTTAGTGTTCAGGGTTGAGGCGTCAACCCCCCTAAACCCGTCAAACTCTAAAAGCCCAGTTAGGTCAATCCCCCTGTAGAAATACATGCAATAGTCCCTTGTGGTACCTATTACTGGGTAGGGGATTGACCCAAAAGCCTAGTAGCAATTTCCCTTTTCTTTTTCATTTCCGAAAATTTGGCCCCAAATCGAGGCCTAGATAGGCTTCTCAAAATGGTCGGTGCTTGCACAACCTGCTGACTGACTATGCCCGCTGCAGTGCCAAACGACAACAGAGTTTCGGGTTTGGGGTTTTAGGGATTAGGGTTTAGGGATTAGGGTTTAGGGAAGTCATGGCAGTTTGGTGAATCAATATCCTCACCTGCAGGGTCTGAGCACCCAATAATCGAATGTTGCAATCATGGGCTCCTAGTATGGGCCTTTAACCCTGGTATCCTTATGTGTCTATTCTATACTCTATCTACATGTACGCTTAAGGGTCCCCAGAATCTCCCCAGAAGGCCTAAGCCTATATCCGGCCCCAAGTATCCTAGTCTGAATGGTTTTGGGCACATCTAACCCTTGCTTTTGTTGTACGACATGGACCCTTAAGACCGGCCTTCAACCTACAACTGTGCTCAAACTCCACCTCCCAAACCCTAAACCCTAAAACCTAAAACCTAAACCCTAAACCCTAAACCCCAAGACTCTGCTCGAACCCTGAACCCTAAACCCTGAACCCTAAACCCTGAACCCTAAACCCTAAACCCTAAACCCCTAAATAATGTGATCCTGACAGAGCTCGGCCAGCAAGCGGGACCGCAGGTTTTTGGCGGCCTGCGATAGCCCAGACCCCTGGGAGGATCTAGAAAGTAGAACCCCCATTAGGGTACACTACACTACTATTGGGTAATTCCTAGGACCCCTTAAGGGGGATCTACTTTCTAGATCCTCCCAGGGGTCTGGGAGGATGCTTCTTGGAGCTAGCCATGCACGAAAAGATTTGGTAGAACCCTAGGGGTTTAGGGTTTAGGGTTTAGGGTTCAGGGTTTAGGGTTCAGGGTTTAGGGTTTAGGGTTCAGGGTTCAGGGTTTAGGGTTTATCCCTGAACCCTAAACGCTAAACCCTAATCCCTCAAGCCTAAAGCCTAACCCCTATTTTCCCTAAACCTTAAAGCAATCCCAAAGGTCGTCACCAGAATCCTCGTACTACAACCCCCGCATATTCCTAAGTACTATAGGATCCCCAGCAACCCATGCTGTAAAAAAACACTCTCAAGGTCCAGGACCCTGCTTGTACTTTTTAATTGGGTTCAGGGTTTAGGATTTGGGGCTGAAAATTTAAGGTGTCAGTACAACAAACCTTCATGCAACGCTTTAGGATTTGCTGATGTGGCTCTATGTCCAAATTTGCATCATCGCGGTATGAACCCAAAACATGAGGTTCTTAGAAAAAGGGCTCAACAGAAATGACCAAAATATCCAGATCCTTGGCGTACAGTGGACACAGACGTCCTGGACCCTAAGCCCTAAACCCTAACCCTCGGAATTCCATGCAAAACCTGCAACTCAGTTCGGAATAGCGCAGAGTTGGGAAAGCCCACCCAGCAACGATCCCTGTAAAGACACTCCTTGCATACCTGGATGCTGCAACGTGGTTTGTTTCCGGCTTCTTCTGCTCAAGGCGCGGGTTGGTCCTAAAGCCTTATCCAACTTCGATTGAAGCTTCAACCCCAACCTGCAATCTCCAAACCCCGAATCAACATCTGCTGCCTTGACCCACAGTGCCTATTTGTGAGCTCTGCACCCCAAATCCTACAGCAACTCCTATAAAGTGAGAGTAACAACCCTGGACCCCTAAACCCCCAAGCCCTTGCGGGTCCCCATAGCCTGTGGCTTCGCCAGCTGGCGAGGTAAGTCCTTTCAAGACATCGCAAATCCTAATCGAAGTGGTGCTTTAAAGGAGGTGGAACAGCGAATATAGTTTTAGGTTGGGTACTGCCCCCACCCAGTAACAGTCTATATTAGGGGTCCTATTAAGGGATATATATAACCATAATACAAGTATTATCCAGCTGTTACTGAGGGGGGGCCAGTACTGAAGTTTTAGGGTTTAAAGTTCTACTGTGGAGCATTCTATACGGACAATGATGTAGAGCTCCTCCCCCACTCCCCCCAAAGCACCAGTAGACCTAATTGAGAAACCTAAACAGACCGCCCTGGGTTTTTGCCTTGGGGATTCAAGTTTACGGGCTTACATTATGGGGATTAAGGTTTAGCACCCTACACTCTAAAACCTAAACCTTACCACCTAAACCCTAGAACCTAAACCTTGAGCATTCAGCCCTAGATCTTCAGCCCCAAACCTCAAAGTGTGTGGCCTAGGGACAAGAGCTGCTTAGGGCTTAAGATTTTGGATGCCAGGGATCTTGGCGACATATCTTGGCCAGACCAGATTTGGTTAATGCTTCGGGTTTAGGGGTTAGGGTTTAGGGCCTAAGGATTATAGGGTTGAAGGTTTAGGGCTTAAAGATTAGGGTTTAGGGTTTACGGATTAAGGTTTAGGGTTTAGGGCTAAAGTTTAGGGATTCGGGTTTAAGGTTTAGGGATTAAGGATCAGGGTTTAAGGATTAGGGCTGAGGGATTAGGGATTAGGGATTGAGGACTACGGTTAGGGTTAATTTCAGGATTAAGGACTAGGGGTTAGGGTTTAGGGTTGAGGGTTTAAGGATTAGGGCTTCGGGAGTGGGGTTTACGCTATAGGAATCAGGGTTTATAGGGTTTAGGGTTGAGGGTTTAAGGTTTAGGGAATCTAGGCTCAAAGCAAAAACTGTGGGGCATCGGGCTTAGAACCTGAAAGTACGCCATTCGGAAACGTCTTCTACATCAACCACCATTTGAACTGTAGTCCAAACTCCTGAGAGGGGGGTATTTAGGGGAGTATTACAGGGTTTTAAGGGGGATACCAGACGTTAAGACCATAGCTAATTTACTTGGGCGAGGTTGGATGAGGTCGCTATAATTCGCCCAGCTTCTGGATTTCATTAGCGGGATTGTTGTGATGAACCTACCTAATTAGCGGTTAATGGGTAATGAGCAGCAAGATTGCCACTTGGGTCCTTGGCAAAACATTCCAAGCAGGGGGGCTTGGGATAGGTTAAGTTAGGTTGGGGCAAGTGAGGTCAGGTCACGGCAGTGCGGTCTGGACAGCAGTGGGGGACCAAAGGGGTGCTTTCTGCCCACCTGGGTTTAGGGTTTAGGGTTTAGGGTTTCATAGCATGATGGGAAAGTCACTAATGGCACCACCATCCCTCATCATCATCGTGCCATTGCTTCTTGTCCGCGTTGAGCTCCTTCTGTTCATTAGACCACTGGGGGGCGTCCCAGTCCCATTTCTCATCATCTTCACAACCAGCATGGCTGCCGGGAACACTTCTCCATACCTCTTCTTCCTTAGCACGAAATCTCTCCTCAACTCTCTCTCACTTTCTTTCTCTGCTTCTAGGTATGAAGTCAATTCTTGTCCATCATTCAACCAATTTCCAGTCTCCTTGTAAACCTTCATGATTCCATACCACACATCTCTTCCTTTGATATTCGCTCCTTTGATCTTTGCTGCTCCTTCCTCTGCTTTTGAGAAACACTTATACTCCTGAGTGTCTGAGTTGAATTCCCAAACATAGAAGACACCATGAATAGCCGCTTGACTCCCAAAATTACGGCTAGATTTCTTTCTGGCAGGATTCGCTTTTTTCGTAAACATGAAAAATATTTGGCCCACAATTGGCCACAATTGGCCCGTAATTTTGAAAGCGCTTGACGACCAACCAGCTCACTCCCCACAAGCACAAAACTCAAAACTCCAAAGCTCAGAACTCCTAATCCCAAACCCCTCCATTTTCTTTCCCATCATCCCTATGTATCCCTATATATCCCCATAAAACCCTAGATAACCTTAAGTCTCCTAAACTCTACAGCTTCCGAAATCCCAAACTTTCCCAAGCCCCACACCATCGACATGTCTGGGCCATAAAAGCCTGAGCCCCAATCATTCTCAGGCCCTGCAAACCGTTCAGGGTTTAAGGTTTGGGGTTTACGGTATGGGGCTTAGGGTTTAGGGTTTAGAGCCTCAAACCCTACAAGCCCTTGAAGGGTGTGAGGGTCATCTTGGGGGGTCATGCTGTTGATACCAAAAAGAGTGGCTTAGGGTTTAGGGCCTGGGGTTTGGGTGTTTAGCGCTTGGGGATTTAGGGTTTAGGGCGTGACTGTAATCTTCCACAATACCACAACTTCCAGTTGTTAGACAGGGGGGGGGTCAGGCAGGATGTTCTTGTAGGGTTTAAGGTTTAGGGATTGTATCTGGCCTATAAAAACTCCATATTATCCCAATTGCCATTTCATGCTCCAGTTTCTCTTCGATTAATTCTCCTTTGTCAGGGTCATATCCCTATACCCTAAACCCGTTTCCCTTAAACCCTCAACCCTACACCCCAAACCCCTATCCCTAAACCCTAAACCCTAAACTGATACTGAAAAGCAAGGCCTCAGCCAGACAGGCCACCCAAGTCGTAAAGCCATGCTTCAGAGGCCCGAGTTCTTCCTGCTTTAGGATGTAGGGTTTAGGATTTAGGGTTTGGGGTCTAGGGTATAGGGTTTAGGATTTAGGACTTAGGATTTAGGGTTAGGAGTAATTAGAGACTCCAAAGACAGAGTAAGTAGGTTCTAAATGGGGTTGTAGGTCCTCTATGGCCGATTGAGGTAAATCTGCCTATAAGCCCATTTCACTTACTAAGCCCCCTGAGCCTTTGAGCACGGTATTATTCAGCGGTTTAGTCTCAACCTTGTTGCTGCAAAGTTTACCAGTCTCTACCCTAAACCATAAAAGCAAGTCTTCCAAAGTTTTCCCAAGTTGAAGCATTAGCTCTCATGGCGGCCTTCCTGCTAAACTACCCTCTCCCTTGATCCCTGAAGCAAGCGTTTATACGCAACATCCGTGTTGATTGCAGTGAATTAAGGGGGTCGCGTGGTAGGGCCTGGATTGGAACTCTGTTAATAAGAGATGTCTGCTTGGGCACGTTTGCTTCAAAGGGGATTCCTCGCCCATTGAGAGCAGCCGCAACGATCTTGTCAAAACACCGCCTGTCAAAGCGTGCAACCGACATCCTGTGCGAATTATGCTGATTCCACTACCAGGACCCTCCTTGCACCTTGTAAATAGTGGGTGTATGGTCCATATTCAAAGTATATAGAGGCTAGATGAAGTGTCTAGTAGTTGAACTCCTTGACTATCTTGTCTTGTCGTCAGTGTGGTAAACGGTTGGGAGCTCAAGAAAGTTCTTCGAGAGCCCATAATAACATGTATTACATTGTTTTGGATCTACATTGGGGGGCCTCCGTTTTTGGATACAACGGTATAGGAGATACGTAGGGTTCTATAGGCGTAACAGTGTTATAGCGGGGTTAAAGGTTGATTACCCGAATAATGGAGAAGCAAGCAGGAAAGGAGATCAAACATGCAATGGAAACTGGGTTCATACAGGGGTTCGCAGGGAGTGTGCAATGTAATGTACATCTATTTACCAGCATCAGATTGAGTTCTATCTGAAGTACTTCATAAGTATACAGGGACTCTAGACACTATGCTGGACTTTTTCCAGTCCCGTACAGGAGTTGTATCGAACGAAGCTAAACAAAGTAACAGTTATAGGGTTGGGTGTTTAAGCTTTATGGCTTAAAGTTCGAGGTTCTGGGCTACCTAAAGCCGTAAGTAGAAGAGATGATAGGATGTTACCTAGCTATAACTGGGCTTGTTCCCTAAACCCTCAGCTCCAAACCCTCTAAACCCTAAACCCTGAACCCTAAACCCTCAACCCTGAACCCTATATGCGAAAGACTAAACCCTAAACCTTAAACCCTAAACCGCATGGAAGCGGGTCCTCGTCTTCTTCACTGTCGTCCTCGTAATTCTTCCAATCCTCATCATCCTCGCAGATGTCTTGAATGGCCGGAGAGCGGGTTTTGCAACCCTAAACCCTAAATAACTCCCCAATAACCTCTTAGAAGCCCCGTATAAAACTACTCAATATCCCCTTATATGATCCCTATATCCTCTTTAAAGGTACCCCTAATTTTTGGAACCCTCTGGGTTTTTGCACTGAAGGCTTGGGACTGGAGACCTGGCGGTAACACTTAGGGTGGACCCCCAGCCAAGTTTAAGGTTTATGGGTTTACGGTTTAGGGCTATAAGGGGTAATAAGGATTATAGTAGGGTCCTATTATATTCCTACTACTTAAGCAGCAGGATGCCTGCAAACACTGTCTAACCTTCGTGGGTTAAGGGTTTAGGGTTTCGTATACCTTCGGCTATGTGTTGACGCTTTCTCACCGGTTTCTATGGTCAGCCAATGTAGAGTTACAGCAGTATTGCTCAGGAGGAGCCCCCGCCGTGTAATGGTGGTGTCCCTGCTAGGCGATCCCGTTGGAACGCAAAGCTCCGTAGAATTGATAACCCCTTTATACTAATGCTAAATCTAAATTCAACCCCCCCAAACCCACCTCTGGTGTGCTAAAACTGCCTGGGTAAAAAGGTCGCGAATGGGAAAGTGATGACCGAAACACTGATCCGAAGCTCAAGTTTACTGTTTACATCCAGAACAAAATGCCCTAAACCCTAAACCCTGACCTTCTGACCCCACATGGGAGCGTACTTTTTCGGAAGGCCGAGCCAAAATGGACATTTACTTGGAGGTTCATGGGACTTAGCAAGTACATAACACGAGGCGCTAATTTTTAACCCTGCTTATAACTAGCCCAGTTATAAGTAGTTGCCAAGTCCAGCATGTTCTGCAGATCGCTGGCATCCGCACCCTTGAATCCTTGCACTACATGAACCTTTAAACCCTTAGCATGGTAGACATGGAACATGTTGATTTAGGGGCTACGTACATGTCTTTGTTTGCGGTGGGTAGACGTCCTACGTTGCGGGCCGGTGGGTGGGGGGCCCTTTTTTTGAAATTCTAGGACTCCATGGAAGAATCTGTAACAAGCCTTCTACGGCCTGACATCTTAATCCCAGAAGCCTCTGCAGCCTAGACCCTGTACTCTTCAACCAAAAGGGTACATGTTGGGCACTGACCCCACAGAGTAACAGTCTAGAATAGGGGCTGGATTAAGGGCTTCATACATACTCGTACTTTATCTATCATCCAACTGTTAATGACTGAGTGGGGGCAGTACCCAAGGATACCCAAGGTAGATGCTTCTTTTCGCTCCTGCCAGTCGTCATCACCGTCGATGTCGTCGAAGTCCGCCATGTCATCCGTGTCAGCGTCGCTGATGTCCACTGGTGGCTCTAGGGCCTCTGCTGCGGGTTACTAACTAGAGCCTCCCCTGTGGTGCTTTTTGATCAGTTTGTGTAGACCTGTCCCCTAAACCCTAATAATCCCCATA
>CAJNIZ010042710.1:22104-36060 GCA_905231905.1 Symbiodinium pilosum
TGGGTTCATATTGGGGTGGTTCCATTTTTTGGATCCTTTAGGGGGTCTGGGTAAGGGTTTTGTGTTTTTTAAGGGTTTAGGGTGTAAAGAAACAAGGAGAAGCTCATTCACAGCTTTTTTAAGTTAATGGGGCTATGTGAGGTTCTATAGGCCTTGTTTAAGGGTACCCACCTGCGCGTTATCCAATATTACCTTCATAACTGAATGACCACTTCGCAGAAATCCACAATCGCAAGCTTTCGCGAAAGCATGTCGATACGTCTTTCGCAACATCCAAGCGGAAGGCCGTTTGAGGCAGCCGTGGTCGTTTTATATAAAAAATGTCACATGGATTTTTCGGACGATGCTCAGACCTCATAACTACCCACCTGAAGGTTTCCTTGAGCAGATCCTTTTGAAGGTCCTGTGCGGGATAGTAGTCGAATTTCTAGCTTTAAATTCCCTACTCGGTTTGAATCACGTACAATTCTAACAGGGCTATATGTATGTCCATGAATGCACCAGTTTTGTAAGGTATCAAACATGGGGGCTACAGCGACTATAGTATTTTGGGGATCAAATTGCGGAGCTCGGAGTCTAAGGACTGCCCATGTGGTTCTGAAGGGGCTTTCAGGGTTAGCGATTCGAATGTGGGGTTTCAGTTGCAGGGCTTTGGGCAGGGGATGAGTAGACCCCCTTAGAAACGTGAAGCCCACCCAAGCCTAACCTGTGTACCGCACCTTGTATGAGAACTTCGCGAAGTTGGTGGCCCTTGGGTAAGTTGTTGTGGCCTGTTTAAACACTTGATCAAGTTTGGGGGTTTCCTAAACATTGGGGACTCTTTGGGGGTGCACAGAAAAACACTATAGTATGTTGGGCTGTTTATTGGGGTTTATGGAACCTACCGTTTGGAGAAGCTCCAACGTGATATCTAAAAAATGGCTTCCAAAGCCTCAACTATAGGCCCAACACCCTGTTGAGGGTTTAGGGTTTAGCGTGAATGACCCGAACCCCAAACCCCAAACTCTAAACCCTAAGACCCGAGTCTCCGGCGAACATGAGCCCATCTTGCGGGAAGAAGGGGAAGTCGACCAGCGCCTTCTCCTCCACCTGGCGACGGGTCTCAGGGCTTCGGGATTCCTAAGCCCTAATTAAAGGGTTGAGGGTTGAAGGTTTAGGTTAGGTGGACCCCCCACCCAGTAATAGTGACTATGAGGGATAATAGGGGATGTATTTGGGTCCTCTTATATTCTTATTATACCACTATTACAGGGCGGGGGGTCCTCCTAAAGTTTAGGGTTTAAGATTTGGGGTTTTGGGCATAAGCCCATACCATGAACCCTAAACTCTAAAACGGTTCTCAAAATGAGCTGAGGATTTTGAGGAAATTGTACACAGGATGATAGGGGTCGGCACTTAGGATTGTATAGAGGTTTCGGGTTTAGGGATAAGTTTTCCATGTAAGGTGCAAGGATCGCAGTTGTGCACTTGGAGGTTTATGGGCGAGTAGGCGTGGAATTCCAAGAGCGGCTACCGGACGCCGAGCCTAAACCAGGCACGGTTCTAACCCCTAAACCGTAAACCGAAGATCCTGAACCCTAAACCCTAAACCTCAAACCCTAAACTTTACCCGAAATCTTTACACGGACAAACAAGATGAAAAGGGCTTCATGCAGGCTGGCTGCCTACTGCCAATCTCCCCAGACTTTCTTTCCACTTCCAGACAGAGATTTCCGAAACTTAAGGTATGTCTCCCAAAAGGATAAACGTTTCATAGGGGCGATAAAGGGATATACAGGGTTTGGGCTTTGGGGTATCTGGAAACCCCAAACCTAAGGGAGATTCCCCAGCCAACGAAGGGGAATCAATTGGTAAAGAACATGGCAAAGTCAACGCAACCTGGGGTGATATAGGTTTAGGGTTTAGGGTTTCCATTCTATTTTCCATTTCCCCAATAATATAGTAGTTTCCATCTCATTTTCCATTTTCCCAATATTATATAGTAGTTTCAATTGACGATATGCCAGCGCATGGGGCATGACTGAGTTATTCGTTCGGGCTATGGCACCTACGACCTCTAAGAGCAAGTGGGGGGAACCATTGCGCAGGCCCTACAGTGAAGGTCGCAGGTGCCAGGCAACCTTTTGCAGTTATATTAGGGTTATATAGGGATCATGGAAAACAAGATGGAAACTACTATTTAGGGTTTAGGGCTTAGGTTCACGGAGGTCTAGCAACGTCATAATGTCAACTAAGACGTGACGAACATACATCCCAGTTGCACAGGGAATAGCGGCTGAACATGTATATGGCGTGGAGAGACTGGCAACAGCAGCTAGTACTAACAATAACAGCACTGAGGCCGAAAATGGTGCGGGGTATAATTAGTCATGGTGTGATAGTTATGACCAGCAGGGACCTCGTGTCGAAGATCAGGAGGTATTCCGCGAAGAACTTCTCCTGTCAGGTTCTACTAGGGAATTCGAAGTTTTCCAAGATTGGGGATCATTTTGGGTGTGTCCCCATAATAAGGATTATGGTATTTGGGGCATATATTGGGCCACAGAGGGACCGTGGAAGGGGGTCCAAGCGGGACTCACAGCGGTGTCAGGCAGTCCCTTTGTGGAACCCAGCAAGTTGGCATCAAAGAAACACAAACCTCTCACTGTAGATCCGGAGAGTCTTCTTAAACCCTTTGCAATTGTCTCTTGGACAAGAACGTGCAAAGAAACATCTGAGACTCCTGTAGGGGTTCCACTGCAGAGCCTCTGGATTTTAAAAAAGTGTGTGCAATCTCACGCATTCTGGGCCTTAGCCCTGGCTCTTGAAGAGTAACACCTACCTACATTTAGTTGCCTTCAACCCTGGAGCTCCGGGCTTGGGGTTTGGTTCAGGCCTTCTGTAAGACGCTACAGAGACCCGCAAGAACAATCAGCTCCATAGTGCCAGCAAGGAAGAAGGGAAAGGGTCGCAGATAATCACTGCGAGCCATTTCAGTGGGCTTAGGGCACTTAAAATTGAGGCCATATGTACAACTATACTAACTATACGTAGTAGGGGCCTCAAGAACGTGAATAGGGTTTTGGGATATGTTATACGAAATTTGCAGAAGGATTAAGGATTATGAAGGAATAAAGTCAGTGGCAATTCTACATTATTTCGAAAGTAACCTACGCTGCGCGCAATTTCCCTTCATGCAGATTCTAAAACCCCAAAAATCCCTTCATGAATCCTGATATGAAAATTTCCAGGCATAGGGATCCCCTTAGATACCCCGCCCCCCATTTAGTACAATCTTTACTGTGGGCTTCCTGAGATGGACCTTTAATTTAATTCTTGGGAACCTCCATATGCACCCCACGCAGGCAATTTGTCAGCGCCCTTGTGAGCGAGCCGTATCATTTAGCGGTTTGAAACTAGGATTACAACAGGGCCGTCAATCACTCACACGGCGATAATGGGGCGCCCTGCACGCGTGAAACGCACGAGGGGCACCCTGAACCCTAAACCCTATTATTGCGCGAGTTCGTAGTAAACGAATGCTGATGACGGGTTGCCATTGCCAAAAATTCAGGAGAGGGATTGGCGATGACGATTTCTCTGAGTTCAGAGAGGTCTGGGGTTTGGGCTCTGTGGTTTATTGCTGCTTCATATACCCTTTAATTAGTGCTTCACCACGGCGAATCTAAGTCCATGCGAAGCATCTCTCAGTGTGTTGATTACGGTGTAGAGATGAGCTACACTCCCCCAAACTAACATGGAAACCCATATAGGCCCCTTTTAGAAGGACTATAGTCTTTACAGGGCCCTTTTTGGGTTTCCATGTTAGTTTCCGGGAGTGTAGCTCTTTGAGCTTGAAGGACCTCACGTCCATGGAGGAGTTGGCTTTGCCGGGAAGATTTCGTGATGAACTATTTGAACCAATTGCTACTCTAATGTTCTCTTTACAAAACCTGGACCGAAAAGCGAAAATTCCAAATGACCCCGCTGAACCATAGCACTCTCTTCAATCCCTAAACATTTGCAGCAATCTGAACCTCTCGAGAGATCTCAAAATAGAAACTCCCCCAGAATGGCCCAGGCTTATGCGCTGGAGGTAAACTCAGTATGAAAGTTGGATGAAGATAGGGTGAGATAGGGCTTTTTATGGGGTCCATGTTTTGTCATCCTGGTGGGGGTCTGGATCAGGCTCCGGGAATAGATGCAATCCAGTACGAGCTCCGTAACCCATAACCATCTTTGAAAACCTACAGACTCCCATTCGACTGAAGAATGCCCAACCCCCAGCCTGTGGCATAAACACGCTTTCTGCACCACTCCGTCGCAACAGGCATGGAGCGCCAGATGTGATGGAGCGTTCTGGCCAGCATTTGTGCTTAAAGGTGTCGGGTTCAGGGATCAAGGGCTGAGGCTTTGGGGAAGGGCGTTATTGGGGTGTAGAGCTTCAGGACTAGTGCTCATGGTCTCAAGGGCAAGGATAGTGGGCCCGTTTTTCTGTACTCTGAACCCATACATGCTGCCAGGTCTCTACAACATCTGGCATTAGCATCAGAATCTCACCTCAACCTACTCTAATGGCACTCCGCGAAGCCTCGAACCCTAGTCTCCACTGACCTGACTTGGGAGTCTCCATAATGCCTGGCTTCCTCTGGAGGATTATGCAAAGCCTTGAGTGTTTGAGAAGCACCAGCAGCTCCATAGCCTACAAGGTCGTGCATTTTCTCTTTGCTACTTTATGTTAACATCATGGCAACTCTAGCAACCATAACATTCCTTAAGCCTTTAACCCTCTACATCCCGAAAACAAACCCCAAAACGCCAAACCCAAAACCTCAATAGTCCTCCAAACCTTTAGCTCTTATCCATCCTTCTCCTAAACAACCTCGTAGCCCTTACACCCCTCAACACCCTAAATCCTAAACCCCTAAACCCACGAAACTCTTAACCCAAATCCTTACTCCCCAAACCCCCAATCCTGAAACTCGAAAACCCCCAGATCCCTGATCCCCTATATAACGCTAGTTTCCATTTCATTTCCATGTTCTTCTCCATTTGGATTCTCCACTATAGGGGTAATATAAAGTCTTACCCTAAACACCTGAGACCCCAGACCCTAAACCCCTAAACCCTAAACCCCTCAAACCCTAAACCCTAAACCCCACACCCTAAACCCTCAAACCCCAGCCTTCTGAGCTGCACGTCGTTCCCTGCACGGCTCTCCCGCCACTTCGACTGCACAGCGCACCAAACTTCCCCAGGGAGGGGCTCATGGCTTACTGTTCAGGCTTGATGCTTGGGTTTTGGGCTAGGAATTTAGGGTCTAGGGCCATCCTTCCATAATCAAAGAATTGTTCTTGACCATCTTCTGTCATTCCCATACAACACCGCATGAAACCCCAAACCCTAAACCTTTAAACCCTAAGCCCCTAAACCCCTGACCCCCTAGACCCTAAACCCTAACCCTTAAACCTCTTCTTTTTGAATTGGCCCCAACTGTAGGCCGCAGGGCTAATCTAAGGGCTTCTCAAAAAAGAATTACCCGAGGCACCCCAGGATATGTCAGGGTTGTTCCAAAGCATGGTCTCAGTTGGGGTACCTATGCACTGTTTCCTTCATTCATATGAGCTATAGTCTAAACTCGTAGGATCCCCTTTAGTAACTCCTGTTGCAGTACCCTATATAATCCCCTTTAGGGAGTGTAAACTATAGCTCATGTAGATTACCCTAAAAAGTTATATGATGAGGTGCTTACGAGGGTCAACCTTGGAGAGTGTATGCGTATCGCTTTGATGAACTCCCATCCCAGGGTCTAATTGATGAGAATGGAATCTTGAGGTCTAGCATACTTCGAATCATTCAAGGACTCTGAGGAGAATTGTCGGACTTATGCCTGACGCATCCGCAGTAGTGGAAGGAGGCAGGAGGCCAGTTCTGGGACAAACCTGGGTCGAAGAAGCCGTACATGAAGCAGCCAGGGCTGCGATTCAGTTTTGACAAAACTTTTTCCAGCTTTTGAAGTTAGCTTCTTGAACGTTGCCACTCCGGTGCCCAAGGAAACCTATTCGATTCTGAACCCTAAACCCTAAACTCTAAACCCTTAAGCCTTAACCCTTAACCCTAAACCCTGAACCCTAAACTCTAAACCCTAAACCATGTAGACCAAGGCACGAGACCAATGTCCGTGACCAGTTGGTGCAGTTTGTCGCGCACAGCCTCGCAGCACAAATGAGCTTCCTTCCATTGCCTTGCCTCTATAGATTCATGGCTAAGGGTTTGAGTTTTAGGGTCTAAGGTTTGCCTTGCCTCTATAGATTCATAGCTAAGGGTTTGAGTTCTAGGGTCTAAGGTTTGGGGTTTAGAGAAATTATGGGGAGTTCTTCAAATAAGGCGTATCATGTGGGGATGCCCATATTAAGGATTACAACCGGAAGCCCGGCAATACACTCTCTGGATCATCCCAAGGGCCCTGAACCCCAAATTCTACACGGAGTGTGGTGCAGAGGCCTAAATAATTAAAACCGGCTTGTTGTCGATAAGGATTACAGAAGGATAGCAGTGGCACTTCTCCAGGCTTCTACAGCAATTCCATTCGGAAACAACCCACGTCAAGGGGCTCAAGTGGCTTTCCATGTAAGAAACGCAGAGGTTTGAGTGTGCGTGTGCGTGTGTGTACGTAAACGTCGATGCCCATGTTTCGCTCACAAGCGGAAGGAAACTACAGCCTGCCATTCACCTGCATTTTCACGAGGTTGGCCTTAAACTTACCCCTTTTGCCTAAACCCTAAACCCTAAACCCTAAACCCAGACATGGGGTTTTCCCTTTTGCCTAGAACCTGAGCTCCAAAGCTCTTTACGCTGAACCGCTGAACCCAAAGTGAGGACACATGCTTTGCGTAGGGTTTAGGGTTTAGGGTTTCGACAGAGGCACTGCTTGCACGATTCAATATGGATGTAGGTAGCTATATGATATGCTGTCAAAACCGCGGTCCTTTTTTGAAGTCTCAATACACTGCGGTACTCCAAAAGCGACCGCAATTTTGACAACCCCACATATCACATATCAGCATTGCAAAAGATTGAGAAGAGAAGAATGCCCCTAGCTGTAACTACGTACGGCTCTGCACTCGTCAGGGAAAGTTGCGGGGATATCCTTTCCATAACCTGAGCCCTAAATCGTGGGGGCTTTAGGGATTAAGCTGACCCTCGCGCATCTGAAAGCGGGACCTAGGACCCCACCGTCCCTTGAAGTGGCCTCCACCCAGTCGAATTCAAATCTCTCCCACTCGCCCCAAAGATCCTGTCCTGCAGAGTGGCTTGGGGCGTAGTTTTGCCGATCCAGGGCCCTGTATTGGTTTAGCGTTTAGTCAAGCAGGATGGCTGAAGGTTGGCAGCAGGAGGTTAGGCAAACCTTGGTTCCTACTCCCTCAACGCTGCATCTTTAATCAACAAATTTCCCTGTAGTTCTCATCCAGGCACAGAAAGGGACCCTAAACCATTAAGAGACGTGAGCTAGATTACCAGAATACGGGTTTTATGGTGCATAATACGGTTTCCGTCTAATCGTAGCTTAGCTTATAATCCTCAACAGCGACCCATCCATGTGCTGTGATGGTTGACGGGTCTGATTTCACCTGGAGAGCTTAACCGGTTCTACGGATCATTGGAGACCTAGCGCGTGCGTACATGGCGACTCACATGGGACTAAGGGTGGTGTCAAATGGGTATTGCTGAAGATAACAAAGTTTGAAAGACGTCCATATATGGATCATGAGGAGAAACTCCGATCTTCCTTATATAACCCCAACATTATAGTAGTTTCCATTTTCTTTTCCATTATCCCTACATTCCCCAGTATATTCCCTATAATCCCTATATAACCCCTTTAATTTCTGTATGCCATCTTCCCAGCTTCTGAAAATACAGCTCCTTTCAGTTCCGGCGCCACTGTCTGTGCCAGAAAGCCTCAGAGATGGGAGTTCAGGTTTCGTGGGTTTAAGGTTCAGGGTTTACGTTTAAGGTCTACAGTTTAGGCTTGAGGTTTCCGGGGCCTCAGGGTCACGCTAGGGCGTGCAAGAAAGAAAATAGGGCTAGGAGCTTGTAGAATCAAAGATTTCGGTGCTAAACCAGCAACGCTTCCTTCTTGCAGCGCGAAACGTGTGCCGGCCCTTACAAGGATACAGCCTGGCGGTTGGGGAGCCTCGATTTAGCACATGAGTTGTTCTTGGGCATATGGCATAAGCTCCGAAAACCACGGTAAACGAAAACGAATTAGGCTGCGTCTACTACTACTACTACTACTACTACGACGACGACGACGACGACGACGACGACCACGACGACTACGACGACGACGACGACGACGACTACTACGACTACTACTACTTAGAAATTAACGCGTATTTGACGGTGCATTTTTCTTTACTTCACGCACCTTTCTGGTGGTTTCGTGATTCGTGCCTATTTCAGGATTTCTGCAGGGCGGCTGGCTTAGCATTGAGGTGTTCGTGTTGCTTGAAAATCTGCGTTTTATGGTGGTTTCGTGCTGGTTTTCACCTTTTTTTTGTAGGGGGTGTGATTTTGCTGCTTTTCGACATCTACCGATGTTGGATCTTGTCATGTGAGTTTGCTGCTTTTCGACATCTACCGATCATGCGCGGCTTATCGCGTATTTGACCGTGGTATTTTCTGTGCATCTGCGTACAAAATCACTGGCAGACGCAGCATTCGCAGCATTGCATGCACCACGGTTGGCATGCACCACGTTGTCGGCCAATGACATTTCTTGCCGCCAACACGCAAACAAAATCCCAACCAAGAAGAAAGATGTGTATAGGATGGGTGCCCTATGCCCCTGGCGCAAAAAATCCACATAGAAAAGCAAAATGTCTACTGGGGTGATGATAAAATTAAATCAGACCTCCTCACTCCCTTGGACGGGGCGTGCCCTGGACTAATGTGGCGATGAAAAATTAAATCAGAACCCCTGACACCCTTGGACTACTGGGGCGTACCCTTGACTAATGGGAATGGTAGATCCTCCAAATAAATCACAGCCGCCCCCCTACAAAAAATGAAATGAGCACGAGACCACCGTAAAACGCACATTTTCAAGCAACACGAACATCCCAACACTAAGCCCCTGCTGCTACTACTACTACTACTGCTGCTGCTGCTACTACTACTACTACTACTACTTTGTATATTGGGTGATATAGGGATAATGGAAAAGAAAATGGAAACTACTATATAATAGTAGTGTATATATATATAGGGTCCAAAGGATCTTGTCAATAACGTTCGTAGTCTACAGGATGGACATTTGATCAGGATGCGGAAGACACGAATTCTTGTTTGACCCTATGCATCCAAGTATCAGCCCATATATCCTGAAATGTGGATTTCCCAACCCCCCCCCCTTCCCAAAAAAAAAAAGTTTTGTGGTGTCCCCGCAATGAGGATTATAGGAAATTGGGGTTTGTATTGGGGTACCCCTACTATAGGAAATTACCTAAGGTCCCCAGGTCACCCTTTTTTTGTCCGAACACACCCCTGGGCTTTAGGGCTTGGGGGCGTTGACCCTGTGTTTGACTGCAGCCAGGTGTCCAATGGGGATCACTTCCCTCATTGACCTCTGTCTTCTTCGTTGTTAGTAGACTTGGTTTATAGTTTCCCTGAAGTAGATAGAATATGGCTTTGGGTATATCATAATAAGGGCCCCATATATCCCATCCTCTATCTACTTAAGGGGGACTATAGGCTTCAGAGTTCAGGGTCGTTAATGAAGAAGACAGGCATGACCAAGAAAATGCAGGAATCGAGGTTCTCGAAATCCTAGGTGCCACTGGAGGTTCCCGGGGACATCTGAAGATGATTGTGCACGGCGCAGCGGTCCCCAAAATCATAGGGTTAGGGCATGGTGAGAATGTGGAAGCTGCTCTAAGAATCTGGAGTACATAGGGGCTACTATAGGGGTTTAGGGTTTTGGGTTTAGGGTTTAGGGTTGAGTATATAGGGGCTACTATAGGGATCCATCGCTCCATTTTCTGTGCCCTACGGAAAACAGGCAAGCTTGAGGAAAGTCACAGCGAGTTACCTTCCTTAAGCTCTTGCCTGTAAGACCAAGTGAGTAGTGTTTCTTGGTGGAACCCAGTAAGGTTTTCTTCTTTATATAAAGTACTATACCCCCAAAGGAGGATATAATCTTACTCTATAATGAGTACCATAGAATCCCCAGATTAAATACTACTCAAGCAAGTTACGTTCTGTTGGCAAAGTAGGCGGCTGCAAGTCTTATCAGGGGGCGACTCCAATGAGAGCCTACTAGTTTAGCCTAAGGCGCGTTTGACAAGCAGGACATGAATGCAAGCAATCCGCAATCCTTTTAGGGTTTGGGGTTTAGGCTCTACCGCTCCCCCAGACCCTGAACCCCACTAAAGACCTGCATTTCCCAGGTCCCACCGGCCGTAACCCGAAACTCCTCTCTCCTACCTAGATCCTGGAAACAACCAAAAAGGCCTAAACTGCTGTCCTACGCAATTGCGAGGCCAACCGCAAGTGACCCCTATATGAGCTGTAGTCTAAGCTGCTTCAAGGGGGTTGTATAAGGTGTAGGGCTACGGGTCCTAATGCCTTAAAGCGGGGTTATATTGGGGAGTATTCGAGGGGCTATTAAGCTGGATGGAGTTTAGACCACAGCTTACTATGGCCTACATACATCCCCCAGCTGCGCAACAAAAACTGCAATTATTTTGACAGGTACATACCCCAAGTAAGTTGGAGCTTCTTGGGGAAAATGCCAGCCTCATGCTATGTACTACATACTCCCCGAACCCCGAATAATGCAGTAGCTGGAAAGTTTCCACAACAACGCAGAATCAGATGGAAAAGAAAATGGGGAATGAAATGGAGATTGGGAACGACAATCCTTATGATGGGGTCCACCACAAGGGACCTCTGATTTTTAGAGACCCCACTATACGGAACACTACAAGCACCCCCAGCACCACCTGCATGATCTCCTCACTGCCCTAAAAGCTGAGTAGAAGATCCTCAACCCTAACCCTGGAAAAATCCTACGCCCCAAACCATGAACTCGAAATTCAAATTAAACCCTAAACTACACCCAGGCACTTATGCTCGGCGGTGGCTTTCAGAACCTGCTGATTCAAGAACTGGGGAGGGGGAGAGACAGAGCTCAAGGTCAGAGGCTTAAAGCCTTTCAGGATCGGAGAAGTTGAGGGAGGTACCGTATGGGGACCTTTGAGTCGAAGGCTTTTGGGCCTAGGAGTGTATGGTCATGGGAGTGGGGCTTCGGGGATTCTGGGTTGAGGGTTGGAAGTTTAGGGTTCCAGGTCTTGCCCTTGAGAGTTCGAGGCTTCCGGGTTCAGGGCCTTATGCCAAAACCGGCGAACTTTCAAGCGACTAGGGTCTACAAACCCTAAACCCTAAACTCTAAGTACTAGTTGCCATTTTCTTTTCCGTCATCCCCAATATACTCTACGCCTTAAAAACCCCATTATGATCCGCATAAACCCTGAGTTCCCTCGCGGCATCCTGTTTTGAGAAACACCCAGATGGTTGAGATCTAGGGACCTAAGGTCCTTGTTTTGCGGATCCTACTAGCCAGAGGTCTTTTACGAGGTTTAGGGTTTAGGGATGATCTAGAGGTGGCTCTGGATTTGTAGTTGGACTATATTTCTTCTTGCGGAACAGGCTGCTTTTGAGAAGAGTAGAGCTATACATCTTGGTACCCTTTTTTTTGCGGTAAAATAAGGCTAGACTTATCAAAAAAAACTCAAGTTGCCGCACTGTCTGCTACCCAGGCGTGCAGCCAAGCTCGCACGTCAAATTTGCAGCTGTGCCGTGGCGGCAGGGCAAGTTTGATCAGAAACCTCCGCGTGGTTTGAAACGCAACACATGCCCTCCCCCAAAACAAACATGGAACCGGAAAGAGGCCCGTCGTGGACGGGTGGCAGACGATTCCAAGGAATGCGTGTGCCAAGATGCTAGAAACCGGTTCAGGGTTGCAAATGCTGACGCTCAAAACTCAACTGTCAACCCTATATCCAGGCTGTAGACTACAAAGCGCGCATCCCAGCCCTAAAATCCTAAACCCCAAACCCAAGACATCGCTAAACGGAGACCCTCAATCCCACACTTGGCTACACCCCACTCCGGGGCTCGGGGAAAAAGGTTCCTGGCTTTGACAACCCAACCCCAATACTCAAACCCTCAACGCCCGGATACCAACTATTCCCGCAATATCTAGCAACCATGAACAGGGGCACCCCTTGCATGCCCCAATATACGATCATCCATATTATTAGGACCCCGGACCAGGGCGTTAGATTACAATGCCAATGCACGTAATAGGAAGGGCAGGTATGCTGTGAAATTGTTCGTTCGCACTCTTCCATGAATTCCCTCCCTGTAGCATGATATTGGGAATGGTTCAGGTGCTGTAGAGGACTGATATGATCCTGGTAGTTTTTAGGTCCTGTTGTTCAGGATAATCCCTACAGACCCTGTATAACCCAAAGCTTCATTTTCTGCTCCATCTCCATACTTGGGGAGATATACACCCATTCACTCCCAATATAGCCTTTGCTAACCCGTTATAACCTTGTGTAACCACAAGATAACAAAACCCTCTGTAACCCTTGAGCCCTGAGACGTAATTTCTAAACTCTGAACCCTAAACCCTCGACCCTAAATATCCCCATGTGAGCTATAATTAGTCTGAACTCCTGGTATCCCCCTTAATATCCCCTATAGTAGTTCCCTATATAATCCCTTATATAAGCCCCCTTGAAGGAGTTTAGACTCAAAACCCTAAGCCCTAAGTCCTAAACCCTCAACCCTAATACCTACAAAAGCTCATGTACAGCAGTTCAAAGGCCAAAGGCCAGGCCTCTTCAGCGCTGAAGCACTGTCCAAGGGAATTTCGCCCCTGAAGGCAGCTCCAAGGCTTCTTGAGAATCTAGGGTCAGGGTTTGGGGTTTAGGGTTGAGGGTCCAGGGTTTGGGGTTTAGGTTCTACCCTATACCCTAAACCCTAAACCCTAGAGTTTGCTCTTACTGCGCTGACTGTAGTGCTGCTTCCACCTCATATGACACTTCGTACCACGCAAATTTTTCAGATTTGAAATGATGCATAGGTTACTGCTCCTTTTTTGGAAGAACCTTGACATTCTAGTTATGGCGATGTTGTCCTTTTCGGCGTTGGAATTCGGGGGCTAATAACAAAGCCTGGGTAGTCAAGAGCACCGCTTCTCTATGACCCTCACATACTTGCAGAAACCTGACACAAGCCTGTTCGAATCCGTTAAGCCAAAACTCAGCTGACTGTACGAACCCCCTGTATAATCCCCCTATATAACCCCCTTTAAGGACTTTAGACCCTAAACCTTAATCCCTAAACCCTAAACCCTAATCCGTGAACCCTAAACCCTAAACCCTAATCCCTAAGCCCTAATCCCTAAACCCTAATCCCTAATCCCTAATCCCTAATCCCTACATAGTCCCCTATATAACCCCCTTTAAGGAGTTTAGACTGTAGCTCATCTTGTGGCAATCCCAAGTATTAAGGGCAAGGCTAAGGGCAGCCCAGAATGCATTACATAAGTTCCCCTTAAGATGTAGGGCTTAGGGTTTAAGGTTTAGGGTTTAGGGCTGTTTTTTGCGGATCTTAGGATTTAGGGTGTAGGGCTTGCGTGGAACTAACTGGAGCTTCGGAACCTTCAACCCTATAGCCTCGGAGTTCTTTGATTAAAGTGTTCAGGATTTAGGCCCATGTGAGTAGCGTTTTTTGGGTGGTTGAAGTTAATAAGATTCTAATCCTCGTGTAAAATACTATACCCGAAAGGAGGATATAATCTTACTCCATATTGGGTACCAGAATACCCCCAAATAGAAATACTACTCATGGGACCTCCAAGACTCTGAGATGCTGGGTTTATAGGGTTTCGGGGTTTAGGGT
>CAJNIZ010042710.1:49505-61363 GCA_905231905.1 Symbiodinium pilosum
CCTAAACCCTAAACCTCAGCCGCAGCACCTCGGCCAGGCGAGGGGAAAGCGAGTTCCCGCTGGAGAGCACCCAGGAGCCGTTTTTCACGCCTCCGGAGTGGGGGGGGTTCCCCAAATTTAGGGTTTAGCGTTTAAGGTTTAGGGATATAGGGTTTAGGGTCTAGGGTGGTTCCCCAAAATATGGGTACTGTTTTGGGGAGTCCCCCAAAAGAAGGATTCCAATATTTGGGGGTCTATATTTGGGTCCCTCTATTTAGGGAAACTACCAAGTCAAGTCTGATACTGGAAGGTCCTCCAAGCGGCATTTGAGGTTTAGGGCTTCCCCATAAACCCTCAAGCCCTATGAAGACTGCTGTGTCGGCTTCCATGCTTGTCTGAGGAGGGTAGGGGCTTCGAGGCTTTGAGTTAGAGCGGAGGGCATGAAAGCATCAAGCAAGGGCGCAAGTCCCACAGTTATCACTTATCACAGCTTGGGGTTGAGGGTTTAGGGCAAGTCCCGTGATCCTAGGGCACTGAAAGCAAGTCCCATCCTCAAGGCTACCACCCGGAGACCCCAATACCCCTCAACCTGTGAGCCAACACACCTCAACCCTGAATTCCCAACCAAAAGAACTTCATATCTCTGTTAGGACCCCTACCTTAACGCCTGTAGGCGCCCTGCTCCCCAACCCCTAGATGTGGGGCCGCCCTTACATAACCAACATACCAAAGTCATGGAACCCTCAGAAAAGGTCCCCCAAACCCTAAAGGGCTCCAAAGGTGGGATGAAGGAAGGTGGGATATAGGAAGTAAGCCCCAATATAGTAAAGTATATACGAAGGATCCTTTAACCCACCTGCCTTCATCCCTAAACCCTAAACCCTAAACCCTTAAACCCTAAACCCTAAACCCTACACCCTAAACCCCTAAACCCTAAACCCCTAAACCCTAAACCCTAAACCTCTTTTGAGGCCCCTGAGGCCGAACCCTCTCGTTGCAACCCGCGGGGCGCTCGCGAACGATCTCCTCGGTGAGGTCGGGCTCACACCTTGACTGGTTTGCTCTTAAGGAACTTAAATTAAGTTACTATATTGGGGTTTGGGGTTTAGGGTTTAGGGTTTAGGGTTTAGGGGTTTAGGGGTTTAGGGTTTAGGGTTTAGGGTTTAGGGCTTATGGTTCTTACTGGGGATTAGTAGGCAATAAGAGAAAATAGTATATTAGTATATACGGATTGGGGTTTAAGGTTTGGGGGTTTAGGTTTTAGGGCTTGGGTTTAGAGTCAACAGGAATAAGAGAATATAGGGGTTAGATAGGGATGATATCCCTTTATTCTCTACAAACCGCCAGGAAGTTTGAGGCTTCACGTTCAGGATTTCCAAACGGGGGTACTCCAACTTAGACCACCATTAAATATGATCCTGATTGAGGGACCCACGCGAAAGGGATCCCTAATTCTTGGAAAGCCTAAACCCTATACCCTAAACCTTAAACCCTAGACCCTAAACCCTAGTAGTTTCCATCTTATTTTCCATTATCTCAATATAACTTTTGCGACTCAGATCCGAGGTTTGAGGTCCAGGGCTGAAGTTCGCAGGGTTTAAGGGATATACATGAAAACACAGGGATATATAGGGATATATAGGGATATATTATAGGGATATATAGGGATATGTAGGGATACATAGGGATATGTAGGGATATGAAGATGCTTAGGGATATTTAGGGCTTAGGGTTTAGGGCTTGGCATCTAAGATTAAAGGTTCAAGGTCTCGAACGTATGGTTTGGAAGGCCCCAGAATTCAAGATTTAGGGTATAGTCCCCCTGAAACAGATAGAATATGGCGTTGGGAATATTATTTAAAAAACTCCCCATATACTCCATATTCTATCTACTTAAAGGGGACTATGGGTCTAGGGTTGCTTCGTGCTTGGAATTTAAGATTGGGGTGCAGGGCTTGGCGCCTACGATTTCAGGTCCAAAGTCTAAGTCTAGGGCTAGGGCTTAGCGTTCGGGCCCTGCGCCTGGGTTTTGGGGCCTAGGAAAATATGAGGTGGGCTTTGTGATTGACGGGATCTTTGCACCTATCCTGCAGGGAGGGAATCTAATTTCAAGAAACACTCTAACAAAGAGGGCGGGCACGGGCGGGCTTGTGATGCTTCTCGCCCAGAAGCACTTGAACGTCCGCTTGTGTGGCGTTGTCAGTCATGAAGCTGTGCGCCTTCTGCTCCCGAATGGCCTTAGAATCTGCATGCATGAGGGAGTAAATCACCTTTCTACTCGTGATGACAAGAACAAAGATCATACAAATGGCAACAAGCATAATCATGATCCCAACAATGGTCATGCGATGACAAGTTGAAAACCGTTATGCTGCTGCTGGTGGCGGTGGGGGGGCCTTGGCCCGGGGGGGGATAGCGGCTATGGCGGCTGCGAGGGCGGCTGCTGCGGGCAGGTGGCTGTGGCAGAGGCAGTGCTGGTGGCCGCGGCCACTGCTGCGGCGGAGCGGCAGTGGCGCTGCTCTCGTAGAATGTTGCCCCACATATACACTCATCAACATCCCTCATGCAGCCTACATACACTCACTGAAACTAATTACCAAATCCGACCTCACACGCTGCTACTTGTGTACACTGAGACCCAAGCCGGGTGGGTGAAGCGCGAATAGCCCGTCCTTGCTAATCATAACAATGATATTGCCAAGGTTAAAGGTTTAGGGTGTATGGATTTAGGTAGTGATTTTATTCCGAAAAATGACGATCTAGCATTGGTAGCAACCCAGGTATGGTAGTTTCTAGACATTAGAGTCTCCTTATGTATCCCAATATGTATAATCCTTATTAGGGGATTCTGCGAATAGCGCACTACTAGTTCGGCGTCTCGCCATAAAGAGGATCCTGCATACCACTGTTGAAGTGCCCCCGTATTCCCAGCTTGTCTAAGGTAGACACGTGAATCCTCAGAAGCATTGCTCACAGATCCCTCACACAGCATTTCTCAAAATCGTGTACTGTTGTGTATGGGTTGTGTATTCACCGCCCACCTCCCACCCACAACGGTCAATGAGATCGAGCTTGATTTATCTAATTACCCCCCCCCCTGCCCGCGGTCCTATGGATGTAGTTCGAAGTAGGTTTACAGAGCGGTTATCGAGGGTTTATAGAGCGTTTATAGCGGGTTGATAACAGGTTTTTTTGAAGGTTTATAGCTGTGATAGGGGCTTCTTGAAGTTTACAGCGGGCTCATGGGCTTATAGCAGGCTTATCAGAAGATTCAAGACAGTTTCTGAGGAGCTGCTAGAGGGTTGCGAAGAACGCAAAGAGCGGACGCATGTATCTGGTGTGCAACAAAGTGACATGCATTTGAGTACATGGATTTTGCAAGAAGTGTTGCAGGTTGGCAATGTCCTTCTTCAAGGGTTTACATCCGGGTCGTTGCGACAAGCCTCCAAAAAAAGCAGCAACAGGTCAAGCAAACCCTGTTCCCGCCATCTTCGGCTGGATCCACATTCGTGCCTCCAAACTTTGCACGACTCACACCAAACCCAGGGGCCCCAAGCCCTAAAGAGACAAGTAACTCTATCCGATCTATCCTCACACCGTGAGCACTTGCACCTGAGGCCTGACCCATCACCCACGTTGTAGACCAACAAGACGTCATTTAGACACCGGAACTGAAATTGCGATGAGATCATGCTGGAAAGCGGCGGTGATGCTAACAACGAAACTCTGCATAGGTATGAAAATGTATGCTGAACCCGATAGACCCGCATATCAACCCAAGTCAATTCCTGTTCCATGTTCTTTCCATTTGGTTCTCCACTATTGGGGTACTACCTGCTTTCTCTAGAAACCTCCCAATACCCTAAACCCCATATCCTGCACTCTAAATCCTATACATCTCATATACATTCGCATGTAACCTTATTATACATATATGTATATATAACCCTGTATAGCCCTTTTAACCTAAACCCTATAACTAGACCCCTAAACCCCTAAACCCTAAACCCCCAATCCCCAAAACCCCTGAATCCCCAAAACCCCTAAACCCCTAAACCCTAAAACCCTAAACCCTAAAACCTAAACCCTGAAGCCTAAACCCTAACACCCCTAACACCCCTAAATGCTAATCCCAAATCCTACCGACCCTTCCGGCCAGAGCACAGCCTGATGGGGCCCATGGCGAGCATCTCCGGCTTGTCCTAAGCAGGTTTAGGGTTCAGGGGTTTAGGGGCTTAGGGTTTAGGGTTTAGGATTTAAGGTTTAGAATTTAGGGCTTAGGGTTTAGGGTTTAGGGCTTTGGTTTTAGGGATTTGGGTTTAGGGTTTAGGGCTTAGGGCCTAGGGCTTTATAGGGATAATGGAAAAGAATTATGATAACTACTATAATGGGGTTATAGGGTTTAGGGCTTAAAGCTTCAGGGTTGAGGCGGTTTAGGGTTTGGGTCTTAATCTTCAGGTTTTCGGGATGTAGGGTTTAGGGGTTTGGGTTTGGGGCTTAAGGGCTTTGTTTTCAGGCGTTTGGGGCTTAGGATTTGGGGTTTAGGGTTTAGGGCTTGGGGCTTAGGATGTAGCTTTTAGGATTTAGGATTTTGGGTTTGGGTCTTAGAGTTCAGGATTTGCAGTGTAGGGTTTGGGGTTTAGGATCCAGGGCTTTGAGGGTTAGGGGTTTTGGGCCTGGAAAAAAATACAAGAGATAAGGTACAAAACCCGAAATTCCACAGATCTGGGACATACAGTCTTGCAGGATTCCAGCCATCAACAGCAATGCAAAACCACGCTTCGGAGTGCCATTGCTTGGGGTTTAGGGTTTAGGGCTCAGGGCTTAGGGTTTCGCGCTTAGGGCTACGGTCTGTAGAAAGCTTCAGTTTGAGTTTACGGTTTAGGTTTTAAAGCTTAAGCTGCATTGAGACATGGTTCCATCGTAGCAGATTACACCTCGAAACCTATTGTTTGTAGACCGCTCCATTACCAAGGTTTCAGGTGGAATGTAGAAAGTAGAAGCGCCCCAACTTGCCCCAGTGTATCTTGCGCCGATTACTGATAGTTCACGGACCGTCTTTAAAGGGATCTACTTGCAAATCTTCCTTCCTGCGAACGAAAGCCCATCAACAAATCTCCCAAAATTTTGACAAACGATGAAGAAAACTGATTCTCAGTTAAAGCCGGAGCCCGTCACACATAAACCCCAAGCCCTAAAAGCTATGTACCACTGTATACTCGTGTGTGCCCTTATACACCGCTTTCCTCCCCACATAACCCCTTTATACTCTTATGATCCTGATTATTGAGGCCCCCAAAATGGTAGCCCTAATTTTGGGAAGAACCCAAACCCCTATATAACCCCTATATTACCCCTATACGTCCGTATATAACCCCTATTACATAACCCCTAAACCCTAAACCCTAACCCCTTTATACTCTGCGAGGTGCTGTGAAGACCTCGTAGGTGTCGTGCCGAAGCAGCTTTAACTGGTCCTGCACTTGGGTGGGTGGAGAGAATGGGGTTTAGGGTTTAGGGTCCTGCACTTGGGTGGGCGGATGAAATGGACGGGGGTAGAGATGTAGGCCCCCGAAGCCTTCCAGCTTGTTTGGGGTTTGGGGCTTCAGGCTTTGTGATTTAGGATTTAAGGTTTGGGTTCAGGATTCGTGGTTTAGGATTTAGGGCTTCGGTTTAGAGATTAGGGTTTTGGGGATAAGGGATCCAGTCCTCAATTCCTAACTACGCACAGGAAGTAATGGAAGCACAGCAAAGTTGCGACTGGCCGGTGAACTGGAGGCCAATTTCAGGACAAAGAAAGAAAAGGGAAGGGACACATAATCCTCCTCCCCAAACCAACATGGAACCCACAAAAGAATGCAGAAAGACTACTGACCCTGGAAAGGCTACATGAGTCTGGGTTCCAAGAAAGTTCGTGGACAGGCACCCAGTTTAGTTGGAATGTAGGGAGAGGTCCAGGGGACCTGCGCTATCAAACCTCCCACAGTTGATTCCAGAAGGATTCTCGGTATCTTACATTCTGGGAACCGTGGTATTATGATACAGTAATGTCATGCAGGATCTTGAGTATCAACTGTATCATGGCATTTCTGCACTGCAAGCCGCATTGCAGGTTTTGGACACTGCTGCCAAAAACCACCAGTCAACTGCTCCCAGACGTTGCCCCGGCAGACGGCCCTGCTGCAATTACTCCCCCACCGTCCTACAAGTGATCCTGGGGAAAGTTGCGGGCCATTATTAAAGGCCTAAGCCTTTGACCGTTGACCTTTTCCCTGAACCTTCAGATCCAAACCCCTACGCGTCAATTTCGCGCCTCTAGCGTCCACGTCTGGGCAACGGCATCAGGACATTCAATGACAAAAGGCATGCGGCCGTAAAAGACAGAGACAAAAGTCTCACTGGCCTCTGGGCTTGGGATTAAGGGTGTAGGATTTAGAGTTTAGAGTTGGGGGTTCTACGATTGAGGGTCTGGGGTTTGCCTTGCCTCTTGTTAGCACAGAATGAAGGAACGAATCCTTACATGACGCCCAACCACCTATTCTTTCATTGGTTTCTGGTGTCTACTTTTTGATTCCCAGAAAATTAAGGAGTATTTTCTGCTTTGGGTGTGGTCTTTATATTCAGAGCTATAGCATGAAGAGGCTCGCCAGTTCTTGGAACTTTCATTTGGATTCTACCTTTCGGGTGCCTGGGCTTTTGGCACGGCCACCGCTCCCAGAATCCCTCAAATCATAAGCCCAAAATCCCTCAAACCTTAAACCCTAAGCCCAAAATCTCTCAAACCTTGAAGCTGCAAGCGCGAATCATGAACCCTCAAACCGTCTAAGAACTGGCCAGAGGATTCGCTGGCTGCGCGTGAACTATTCTCAAAATGACTGTTGAAACGGGCTTAGGGTTTAGGGTTTAGACCCTTCTTGCGCTATTTTTTAGATGTGCCAATCGAGCGTTCCAAGTCGCGCCCTCAGACGCAGACCTGCTTGCATCTTGACACAGGCTACAAAGAGGCCACCCGCCAACCCACACCTTGAACCCCGAAGCCAGCACTCTCTTCTCCCACTTGCTGAGCACCCCGGGCTGGATAAAAGACTTCTGTCTATGTGATAATATTAGATGCGCTCAATACGTTTAAGGTGCACCCTAGACCTTCAGAGCACAAGCCCTAAACCCCAAATCCTAAAAGGTAAGTGACCAATCTGAGAAACCTCTGATGCCGCCCAGACACACCAAGCGCCGAGAACACAGACTTGAGTCCACCTTAGTCTTCCAGACTACTCAGGGATCACGCGCTTCAGGGTTTGGGGGAAGTATCCTTATAATATCTATAAGCAATATCATACCCGCAGTTGTCTCCATTATGTACCTACTTGCTGAATCCCATCCAAGCCGAGTTCCCCTCACTCTTCAACGTCGGCTCACAGAACAGCTTCATATGGGAGTCGCAAAACATGAGATATTCCCAGCAAAGAATGGTAATTCTGACGTGCTTATGCTGGTTCCTCGAGGACCATCAACAAGGGGCCCACAAGTTTCAGAAATTCCCACTTTGGTATTGGATTGTGTTGAATACCATACCGTTCATCCACAGATCTGTGCGAAGAGTACCTGGCTTCAGGCATGCTGGCTGAGGGTGCATTATCATTAACCTGGATTGCAGGCGATAAAAACTCTTGCGACCTAGGGCCCCTGAACCCTAAACAGTGTTTTCCATTCTCTTTCCAGTATCCCTGAATAACCCCTATATAATATTGTAGTTTCCATTTTCGTTTCCATTATCCCAATATGTTGAATACCTGTACTTCCTGGGACTTAAAGGACTCAGGGGTGGGGCAGGATTCCTCCATCAATTAGGGTTCGGGGGCTTACCATCAACAATATAATATAAGGGTTTCCCAAAATTAGTGGCACGTTTTTGGGGATCCGGATAAATTGGGGTACCCTAATTTTGGGAAACTTCCAAATTTCCTGCATTCAGATCTGACTAATTATAGACCTCCCAAGAAAGTCTTCTAGGATTGCAAAGAAATGGAACTGCAATGTTGAGAACTTCCTCTGGGGCTTTAGAGAAGGGCCACTCAGTCTAGGCCTGCTGGCTGCCAGAGGACATAATTAACGGAGCAAGCTTGCTGATCTAAAGGTATATAATTCAATGGGACCCCAAACAGGGAACCCCAAGAAAATGGTAGAAATGTGATAGTATACCTACCAGGGTCCCTACAGTCCCATCATGTTCCTACTATATTCTTGGGTTCCCTGTTTGCGGTCCCCATTAGAGCGTTTTTATTCATGATTGAGGCGTCAGGGTGTTCGGGGCTTAGTGTGGCGAAGCACTCACTTCCAATGGATACCCCAAACTTCTAGAGCCTAACTTTACTGCGGGGTAGTAGGGAATAAGGAGAGAGAGAGATATATGTATGTAATCCGCACATAATCCTTAGATGATGTATTCCCTTATTCCCTACTAAGCCCCAGTAAGTAACACCAGGCGCTTCAGCCGTGCAATAAGAAACTGCGCCCCTCAAACCAGTCTAAAGTCCTTACAAGCTTCACCTCAAACCCCCAATAAAAGTTTAGGCTGTAGGGCTTTAGGGTTCAGGGTTTAGCGCATTAAGCCACAGCCCTGAACCCCAAAAAACCTCACCGCTGTGGTTGAGCCACTTAAGATCAAAGTGTCTTACCCTGTATTGAGAACTATGACATCCTTTATGAAACGCGAATCAACCTAAACCCTAAACCCTAAACCCTTCCAGAGTCCCAACAAGCGGCACTTCAGCGCATTGCGCCGTAGGAAATCCCTCACTTCGACCTCAAGCTTCTTTGCTTCCTGACAGGGTTTAGGGTTTAGGGTTTAGGGTTTAGGGTTTAGGGTTGGGTGCAGGATTTAGTCTTCCTCGCAGAAAGGGTCTGTATGCTCGGGAAGTTACTGGATCAGTTTCTTGCTTCCGAGGCACAAACTACCGGGGTCTTTGACTATAAGGTTGCAGTTAAGCCCTTGAAGGGTTCAGGGTTCGGGGCCCAGGGTCAGAGATTATGGTCTACGGGCTAGAGTTTAGGGGTCACAGCTTCATCACCAACCTCTAAATTCCAAAATAAAGCGAAGTCCCTGGAACCTTCACTGCCTAACCTGCAAAACTCCCTCCCTGAGGTGCCTACATGGTAGTAATATAATAGTTGATAGGAAAAATCTTGCGTGACCTTAGGATACTATAGCGCCATACTTCCCAAAGTGCAAAGTACTTTGGGTCATGCCGGATAATGTAGATCCGTGATGATAAACCCCCTCCCCTTATAAAGGATCATAATAGGGATCCTAATTTCCATTTTGTTTGCCAGTATCCCTATATAATCCCTATTTTCCCCCTACATTACTATTTTCCTCCTATATTAATCATGGGTCTACAGTTTCTCAAAAATCAACCGTATGACTTTCTCCCCAAAAAAACGGGCTCTCCGCGCAAAGGCGCTTTTGAGCAAATTTAGGAAGGAGTTTTCAGTCATAAAGTTTACCAGAGTTTAGGGTTTACCAAGCATTCCTCCCTACACCCCAACCCCAACACTAAAACCCTCTTGCTACATGGCAAAGCCTGAAGTAGGGTGTAAGATTCAGAGCCTTCACCGTGAAAAATACCATCCGCGACCCGTGAACATAGAGACCTAGAGTTGCGATGTACTCCCCCAGTCCTTACATAGCTCCTCTACCACACATGACACCTCATCCACATGTTGTCCTTCAGTAGCCCTCGCATCAGCAGAATACCTACATGACGGCCTAACGTCAAACCCAACACCCAGTGATTCAAGATGAAATCTCCATAAAGATTGCTTGATATCCCTGTTTCCTTCTACAAAGTTTATTTCGAGCTTATACACACACCACCTGAGAGTATCCTATCATCACCACGCAGTCCTTCAAATGGATGTGCCAAAAAAACCTGGCTGGGGCCTCGTTCCATGGGCTAGCATGGGACTGCACCTTTCAAATCCAAACCCCAAACAGAAGGTCCCCGCAGCCATCCCCAAATGGGAACCTGACTATTTGAACTTCCCGGGAGACTACTGAACGGATCCCAGCTATACAGATGAAGATTTGCGGAAACCCCTAAAGTCCTAAAGGATACCATTTCTGTACCCCTGTAGATCCGACATGATCTAACTGAAATCCGCTGTCCATCCCTTGGACCACGAGGCCCTACACCACAGACCCTCCACCGTAAGCCCTAGCTCAAGCCCGGAGCTCAAAACAGAAACGTAAAGCCCAAACTCCAAGTCCTAAATTCTTTAGATCTCATATTATGGACCCAAACACGGGGACTCTTAAACCTCATTCCACGCACTCCCAGAAGCGAGGCATCCAAGTTTTCGAAACGTGGCCTTGGCGGCTTTCGGGCACCGGATCTTCGGCTGGCACGCCATGGCCGCTGCTGCTAAATCTAAGTCAGAATCACAAGCTTTACGGGTTTGCGGGTTTAGGGATAGGGTTCTATGCTTGGTGTTTAGTCTACAGGCTTATTTTGGAGGGTTGGCTGAGCCAGAGTCCTGGCCCGGGACAAGGCTGTGAGACACGGCACTATCTAAGTGTCCCCTCGCGGCAGAAAGGCACGGGTTGTGCAATGAGACCTCGAGACAACCTCTTTGGGTTCAGGAATCAAAGTCTGGGCCGTTTTATGCATACTTTTGGGGCTTTGGGAACGGGAACAGTAGCGACCATATTTTGGCACACACCCATGTGAGTAGCGTATTTTTTTGGTTGGACCTCATCAGATTGAATTCCTTCCATAGATACTATATCCCAAAAGGAGGCTAGAATGTTACTCTATATTGGGTACTCAAAAATCCCCAAACAAAATACAACTCGTGTCAAGCTTGTTTGAGGACCCCATGCGGTCCCGCCGGCGAGGCCGCCTAAGCTGCACCAAGCTGAGCCAATGGCTGCAGCGACAGAGCCTAGGGCTGGTCAGGTTAACGAGGTTTAGGGGCTTAGAGCTTAGGGGTTAGGGCTTTAGGGTTTAGGGCTAGGGTTCAGCCTCAGGAGGAGGGGGGGGTGTTGGACAAGGCGTAGCAGCCGCAAACAGTAGCGGTAGGAGCACTGCCCGTAGAAGAACCAGCAGCAGCAAGAGTAGGACTAGAAGAATGAGCTGTAGTAATAGCAGCTGTAGCAGTGGCAGTTGTGGCAGCAGCAGCAGCAGCAGTAGCACCAGTAGCACCAGTAGCAGCAGAAGTCGGAGTAGTGGCAGCAGCAGCAGCAGCAGCAGTCGTCGTCGTCGTCGTAGTCAACGTAGTCAACGTAGTCGTCGTCGTCGTGGTCGTCGTCGTCGTCGTCGCAGTCGTAGTCGTATTCCTAGTTGTCGTCGTCCTCCTCCTCGTGACTGTCGTCGTCGGGGTAGTAGTAGGAGTAGGAGTAGTAGGAGTAGTAGGAGTAGTAGTAGTAGTAGTAGCAGCAGTAGCAGCAGCAGCAGTAATTGTAGTAGTAGTTGTAGTAAAAGTAGCAGTAGCAGTGGCAGTAACAGTAGCAGTAGCAGTAGCAGTAGCAGCATCAGCAGTAGCATCAGCAGTAGCAGTAGCAGTAGCAACAAAAATGGTAGTACTACTACTAGCAGCGATAATCGATGTAATAACTATAGTAGTAGTGGTAGTAAGGTTAGGAACCATACTAATAGCAGTAGCAGTAGCAGGAGCAGCAGTAGCTCTTCCCCAGCCCTAAAGGACCCAAACATTGTCGGGACAGGTACGGATATGTAAGGACCCAAAGGGCGACAGTATCTAAGGAGATCTAAGGACCGATGAGACTGAAGTGCTCATGCGAGCCATAATCTAAACTCCTTCAAATGGGGCGGTATAAAGGGGATGATATAGGGGAGTATTATGAGAGTTATTAAGGGGGA
>CAJNIZ010042711.1:0-12353 GCA_905231905.1 Symbiodinium pilosum
GGGTTTGGGGTTTGGGGTTTAGGCTGTAGTGTTTAGGGTTTAGGGTTTAGGGTTTGGGGTTTAGGGTTTAGGGTTTAGGGTTTGGGGTTTAGGGTTTAGGGTTTAGGGTTTCATGGGGATATAGAGGGGTATATTGGGGTAAACCGGGATGAGGGGAGTTTTTTGGGCTTAGCTTTGGGGGTACACTTGCGTAGGTCTACAAACAAGGTATGTTGAGCCTTGTTGCCTGGCTATCCACCAGTTTACTTACAAAATTGGCTGTGTGTGTTGCTGCTGGCTCCAATCAAGGAGCGTTGAAAATCTTTGCCTTGAAGCTCACTTGCACAGCGCTTGCAACATGTACTGACGTGAATTGACATCTCCCGCTGCACATGTCACAACAGAGTGAAACTTGCAGGTTCGTTGGGTTGATCAGACCCAGTATCATCAGGACACCATAGAGAGCTTCGTTGGGCAGAGCTCTATGGGCCTCNNGGCCTCCTCTGCCCCCCTGCTGCCTGCTCATACGGCCACATGCAACTTCCACTCAGCAAAGCTACAGCTCTTGGTAACAGCCCCTGCTGCTTACTCACACTGCCACACGCAACTTCCACTCAGCATAGTTACAGCTCTGACTAACAGAGTTGGACCCACACACACATATATGAGTATACACATGCATGTTTCTGTAGGGAATTATGACAGGGACCTCAGGTTTTAGGGTCTCGAAATTTTCAGGTCAGGAGTTACCGGGTGGATAGCAGGGGTTCTACAAGCCTTGTATTATATGGCGGACTAGGATGTATAGAAGGGATGTAGCGGGAACTGCCTGCTTCTACAGTAGAAGGGCCCTTTTACATACTCTCTGTTAGTAGGGAAAAGGGGAAGAACATCGATATATATATATATATAGAGTCCCAAGAAATATATTCAACTCTACACCCTAATGGCTGGGCATGGCTGCTGCAAACTGGGTTGTTACATCCATGAAAGAGTACCTTTGCCCAACACATCCTTGACAAAATTGTCATGTAGCGGTTCTGTAGAATCAAGAGCCTAAAATTTCCCTATCAACGCGACCGCTTGTTGAGCCTAGAAGGAATCCAACCGAATGTTGAGCCTAGAAGGAATCCAACCGAAGACATCCTGAAATGTTCTTCCCCAACGCAGGTGCGATCTGAGAATGAGGCTGTGGATCTGAGCCGGTTGCAGGTCTCATATTCTTTGTATCCTCGTCATCATCAACCGTCTCATGATCCTTGCATAGTATTGTGTTCCGTTCTAGGATCGCACAAAGACATGGCGAAGATCTACTGTACACGGAGTAGGGAGTTGCGTTGGGGTGAGGTGTTTGTTTGCTCGAGCGTGCAGGGCTTGGGTTTTAAGCACACGCAGTTAAATTCGGACTCCTTCTCAGGGAACATACTAGTTCGCAATGGAATGTAGTGATCTGGAAGTCAAGAACAATTTTGCTTTAGTACATAGCTGTTGGCGCGTTAGCGGGACCTAGCAGATGCTATCATGGCATATCATGGCACTAGACTGCACCCACATGGCGCTTTTAGCACCCATACAGCTTTCATAAGCCTACTCTCGCATGGAGTTTGTAGAAGAGGGTGGCCATTGCAGGCAAGGGTCTGTAGGGCAGGATAAACAACAGACCATATCCTTCATAGAAACACGAGGATATGAAGGCCCTTACATACATACACCAACGTGCTATGTAGTCCTTATTTTGGGAACCTCTTCAGACGATAGCTCGGGAGAACCCCAACCTGGAACTGCACGGGTGTACTTTAAAAAAGGACTCTGGCAACACCCCAATAAAAAGCGGGACCTATGGCCTATGACTGTGAGCAATGAGTGGAATGATGCTTAAAACATCTGCAAAACGATACGGGCACCCCAAAAACATACTTTCCAGACCTGCAAAACCAGACGGGCACCCTCGTTGGATTCCACTATTACCACAAACAAGTAATATTGATGCCAGCTCCTATGACTATAGCAGGGTCCTGATTTGAGGGTTGTGGTTGCCAAAACCACTTTTCCAAAGCTGAGCAGCCAGGAAACATTTTGTGTTTGCCGGTGCAACAGCACTTTACCTTTCAATTTTAGGTACACTGCGCTCAGATGAGTACAATGCTCTTAGCGCCTACTGCCACCTCACAGTCCAGGGTTTAGGGCCCCTATAAATAACCGCATTGTCGTAGTTTCTAATAAGTCGTCAACCGTAAATGTTAAACCCTGAACCTCAAACCTTCTAGACTTAACCCAAAATCTTCCGAGTCGATTCCAAGAAACCAACTGTGGGGGGGCCCAATACACATCACTTTGAGGTTTGTTTTGAGGTATCCTTTACTAAAAGTACGAGGAACTTGACTTATAGAAGCATTCTATGATATTATATGGATATTGATATTTTTGCTATGAACTTTAAATGTGAACCCCACTGTCCATTTAATCTTCCATTCTCTTGTCCATTTCGTTCTGCATTATCTACTCTTGCACTAAACTCTCAAACATGAAAACCCTCAGTGGTATTCAGTCAGGCTTTTACAGTACTGCCTGCATCCCTAGACCCCTGCAACCGAGGACCTCACCCCACATGGTGGTTTTTCGCCAAGAACTAGCGACCCCAGTAGGACCCTGTTTGATTTAGTAGTTTGGGGTGTCCTTATATTAAAGCTGAACATAAGGAAAAAGGGTACCCTTATTATCAGGGGTTCTGGAGAACCTGGAGAAAAGGCCACATCATAAGCCTTTATCTCTAAGCCCCTGTAGTCTCTACCTCGAAATCTGAGTTAAGGGTTTAGGATATGGGGTTTAGTGGAGGGTAGATAGAGAATCAGATGGAAAAGAACAAGGAACTTAGAATTGACACTGGGATCTTGCTGTGATTTATTGGGTGTTGGCCTACGTTGGGAATCTTCCAGTTAAAAAACTACTTGAATGACAACAAAGATGATGGAAGGAAGCTTGGGCTGTCAAATTCCACGCTGCCATGATTTTGTTGGAGCATAGCATGCTGTCCTGACATGAGCAAATCAACAAGTTGGGAAAGTTCGTCTTGGAGCATCCCGCGAGGGCCAGCTCCTGGGAGCAGGCTTAGGGTTATATTGGGGTTATATTGGGGTAAAGTATTAGGGTTATATTGGGGCTATATTGGGGTTATATTGGGGTAGTATTAGGGTTATATGGAGGTTATACTAGGGTAATTTGTGTTCGTGCTCTGGCCGAGCCCCCTGATGCTTTTACAGTGCCATTTGACCAGTGCATGTTGGGCTTGGTGTCGAAAGTTCACAAGGAGGCGCGTGAAGAAACGCGCCCGGATCAAGACGAAATGCCAAAAGATTTCTCAGTCCTTCCGTCGCTTTCATGCTCTCGGGACCACGAGCCTGGGTAGGCCCCTGGGATATTTAATGTTTTCCTTGATGGTTTTAGTAGGGGACCCTATATACTAATATTTTTCAATGGGTTTTAGGGGCCAACCTAGGAGCACCAGAAAATCATGGGCGCTGAGGCTGGCATGGCAAAGTCCCGGTGGGCGCAGATTTACCCGCCCCCCATGGTGGCGCGTCTCTGCCACTGTGTTTACCCTAAGTGCTAGGAGCTAATGTTCATCAAATGTGACCTAACAATAACCTGTCCCTAAACCCTAAAGCCTGAAACCTTTAGCCCTGCAAGCTTAAGCCTAAAACCCAAACCCCAAAACTCCTAAACTATTGAAATTGTAAGCTGTTCGTGCTAGGACCCTAAACCCTAAACTCCAAAGCACAATCCCTAAACCCTAAACTAGGGATGTTGGCCGCGCTTGTGGGCTTCCTGGGGCTTAGAGTTTAGGTCTTTGGGGGTTTAGAGTTCAGGGCTTCTGGTGGATTAGGACTTAGGGTGTAGGGTTTAGGATTTGGGGTTTAGGTTTCGGGGTTTTGGGTTTAGGGTTTAGGGTTTGGAGGCCAGGGGGACGTACTAAGTTGGTTAATAACGGGGATAGCTAGGTTTTATAGATGGGGTTGCACGCCTCCAAGTACCACATTTTAGGGTGACGACGTTGGCATCCGCACCCCAAACACTAACTAATCCATGATCGTGTTGCAAGTGTTTCCATTGCAGGCTGCGCCCACCGCGTCGAAAAGCCTCCTGCCTGCAGCTTCACATGAGCTAGCCCTAGGGGCACTTATCGCAGTTAGGGCCCAAAGTAGGTATCGGAGATTGGGTTTTAGCCCCAGGGGTAGGTGTACTTAAGGCTTAGGGTTCAGGGGCAGCCATGTTGCTACGCATGTGTGGGGAAGGGCTTTCTCATGGGTTTTCTGACTGTGGTCCAGGGTCTCTTAGCAGCTTCGCTGACATGGAGCCAAAAAATCCTTTTGAAACGCTCTCCCTTGTTGGACTCTCCCTGTTGGAGGGATTCGCATACGAGTTACTTCGATATCTTTGCAGTCCAGAGCCCCTGAAGAATCCAAAGGATGGAGCCTCTCCACAATGACCCTATTACAAAATTATTGGGCTGCTGCTGAGGAAGGTTTATAATTGCTGCTATTCTTATGAGGAAGCCCCATTATTTATTGTATACCCAGGATACGGTAAATTAAGTTCCTTAAAGGCAACCAGATTGAGGAAACTTGAGGGTCTGGGTACAAGCAGAGTAGGAAGGGCGGACAGCCTTTCGAAAATTGCACATGGGCTTCGGCTGTGTGTTACCCTGCATCCTACACATATCACATTCACTCAGCCCCATGAAGCACTGAAGTTAAGACCAGGGAAGAGCCTGTACTCCAGCATAGTCAATTTAGTCAACTCTTTCTGAACCTAGTATCCCAAAACCCTAAACACTCACTCAGTTACAGCCTACACCAAGTCGAGACCTTAAACTCCAAACTTGCAGCTCTCTACCCCGAAACCTTCAGCCCCAAATTTGATTTCCGCAACCATCGACCCGTAAACCCTAAGCCCCAAACCCTGCACCTTAAGCCCGAAACCTTGAACCTGGAAACCTAAATGGGGATTCAATTGCCTAGACCCCAAAAGTATGTAAAATAATGGACTTTATGGCTATTATTATGGGTTTAAGGCTATTATTTTACATACTTTTGGGGTTTGGGTGGTAGTTTCCGTAGACAGGGAGAATTTAATGTAGACCCCAAACTACATTAATCCTTATCATAGGAACCGCCAACATGATACTCCTGATTTGGGAAACCCTAATCCCTGTAAACCACTCTATAATCCCAGTTTCCATGTCATTTACTCTTTCTTTTCCAGTTGATTCCCGATTATTTGGGCTGATACCCCTAATTTTGGGCAACCCCTAAACCCTAGACCCTAAAATAACCTAAGTAGTAGCTTCCTTTTTCTTTTCCATTACCCCTCTACCCTCACTATATAATCCCATTGCTACTTACTGAGCCCTAAATCCCAAACCTAATCCCTGCATTATCCCGCTGGTACTTATTTAGCTGTCTACATTACTGAGGCGGCTGGTGGTCTGGCGGCTCCACAAACCTCTCGGCCCGGGAGCTCAGTTTATGTTGTTAAGGGACGCTAGGGATTGAGGGTTTAAGGTTTAGGGTTTATCGGGTTTAAGGTTTAGGTTGGGTGTTAAGGTTTTAAGGTCTAGGGTATAAGGTTTAGGTTTCAGGTTTGCATTAGGGTTTGGGGTTTAGGATTACATAGGCTAAGGGCTTGGGGTTGAGGCTTAAAGTTTTAGAGTGTGCGGATATAGGGTTAAGGGTGTAGGGATTCAGAGCGCAGCTTTAACCCCTAAGACTCAAACCTCATAACCGTAAACCCCAAACCCTGAACCCTAAACCCCAAACCCTAGCTTTTAGGGTTTGGGGGTTAAAGTCGTTAGGGGTTCCAGGGTTTAAGGCTTCTCTGCTGTGATGCAACAATTCCTGCATCGCCTGGCAGTCCTCATCGGTGATACTTCCTAAGGTTCGGGGTTTAGGGTTTCGGGCTACTATCCATGTATATATATATATATACATATGCACACATCCACCTTCAGAAGCCCTATAGTATCTACCCTATATAATCCCCTATGGATCCCCTCGAAGGAGTTTAGACTATAGCTATAGCTTATATGTGTATATACAGACATACACTTAGGGTCACCCAAAGTCGTGTTTTGAGAAACTTCCACACGCTTGCGGGCGTTTTCATAAAGCCTTTAAACTTTCTGCACTCTTGAACCCTAAACCCCAAACACGCCGTAGCGCGCGTAGTACGGAGACCGTACTGGCTAGTCACGCAATGGAGAGATGTTGAGGCAGAATTCCGGCTTTTGCTTTCAAGGTTTAGGGTTTAGGGTTCTGGTCCCTAAGCCCAAGGCGTCAATCAAATCCTATTCGTCAACTCCACATTCTATAGGTGGAACGGTCTATCTACCTGTGCGTATCATTGTCGGTGTTCGGTGCCCAGAGTGATGGCTCTACTAGTACTTTTCGAGGCACCAAGGCATACCTTTCGACTTGAACCGCCTCTGCATATACTCCCAACCCTAAATTTGAATCCCGCAACCCTGTTCCGATGCGCTAAGCCTTACGCGCCCTGAACCCCAACATGTTTCTTGTTGTCGGGCCCTGCGATGCCTTCTTTCCAAGGATTCGCCTGCAGACTTTGCAAGCAGCGTGGTCGCAGAATGCTTCTTCCGAGGGTCCAAGTCCTGCAGTCCCGCATGGGGGGTTTAGGGTTTAGGGTTTAGGGCATGGGAGCTTAGTTGGGTTTTTGGGAAAACTCTAAACCCTCAAACCCTACACCCAAAACCCTCAAGTCCTTAAAACCTTACACCCTGAAACCCTAAAGCCTTCAACCCTTAAACCCTTAAACTCTAAACCATAAAACCCTAAAACCCTAAACCCATCTAAACCCTAAAACCCCTAAAACCCTTAAACTCTAAACCATAAAACCCTAAAACCCTAAACCCATCTAAACCCTAAAACCCCTAAAACCCTGAAACTCTAAACCATAAAACCCTAAACCCTAAAACCCTAAACCCTAAAACCCCTAAAACCCTTAAACTCTAAACCATACTTCCTAGTGTAAGGGCTTTGCTGTCCTGGCCTTGGTCGATGGACTTGCTCTGCTCATATGAGCTATAGTCTAAACTCTTTAAAGGGGGGTTATTTAGGGGACTATATATGGGACTACTATAGGGGTTATTAAGGGGGGATACTAGGAGTTTAGACTATAGCTTATATGAGCTACGGACTAACTTTAGGTTGGGGGGTTAGGGTTTAGGGGGTTCTGGTTGAGGGTTTAGGGTGGGGGACTTATAGGGGAAACATAATAGGGTTTCAGGGGGGACCTGTTAAGGGATGTACTTCTGTTTTCGTCCAGGGCTCATATGACTTTTCAGTTTGAACCTTAGTGTTCCCTACCACCCCAGACCCCCTAAAGGATCCAAAAAATGGAGCCCCCTAACAATCCCCTAGTTTCCCCAATGTAGTAATGGGTTCATATAGGCGGGGGTCCATTTTTTGGATCCTTTAGGGGGTCCGGGACATCGCTAATTATCTGGGTTGTTTACAGCCATTCGAGAGGTGCAGACTCTCCTGCCACAAGTTACCGGCCTGAGCTCTAGTTTGTATTGGTTGTTGCAAGACAAGCCCACATAAGATTCATGTAAGCCTTTTTGGGGTTCTCCTGTATGTTGGGCGGCATGGAGAGCGTAAGCGTGAAAGAGCAAGCGCAGCTGAACTTCGTCACGCACCGCTCTTAAGCCAGACCTTCCAACAAGTCCCCCGGTTTACCCCATGTAGTTGCGGTCTTTGGGAGTCGTTTTTTTGGATCTTTTAGGGGTCCAAGAGGGCACGGGCAAGATTGCAAGATGCTGCGCAGTCGATTTGTAAAAGATCTTTAGTGGCAATGTGTTCGGAAGTGCTATTAAGCTCTGGCAGCATTCTGAAGGGGATGAGATAGACAGAAGGAGGCTACAACCTTGTACCCTGCAAAAGGTCCCAAAAACTTACTTAGCCAATGGAAGAACTTTAACCTTTTTGGGCTTCCTTTTGCGGTCCCTATAGAAAAGTTTGAACTTGTTCAGCCCTGGTTATTGGGGCAGAGAGAAAATACAATTGTAAAAAACTTGTACCCTAAACCCTAAACCTTAGACCCTAGACCCTAAACCCTAGACCCTAACTTGAAGCTACAAGGCCGAGTTCAGCTTCAACTGTCGCAGCCCGTGTGGGGGCTTTAGGGCTTAGGGTTTATGGGTTTAGAGTTTAGGGTTTGGGGTTTAGGGTTTGGGGTTTATGGGTTTAGGGTTTAGGGTTTAGTGTTTAGGGGTTTGGGGTTTAGTGAATGTAGTGGTGATGCAGGTGGTGGCCGGCATTAGGGCTTTGGCTCATTCATGCCTTCAACTTTCAATCCTCTTACACCCCAAGACCAATTCTTGCATGTCACTTCATACCAATTTCAACAACCCCTTCTAAGATAACATATATCCCCCAGAGAGAGAGAGAGGGAGAGATATATATATATATGTATACAGAGAGAGAGAGAGAGAGAGAGAAAAAAGTGATCTTTTGTACGGAATATCTTGTATTGGGGAGTGGGATGGGGGTTCAATATTATTACCCTGAATCCTAAACCCTACACCCTGAACCTTAAACTCTAAACCCGAAACCTTCAATCCTAAACCTTAAACCCTAAACCTCAAACCCTAAACCTCAAACCCTAAACCTTAAACCTTAAACCCTAAACCTTAAACCCTAAACCCTAGAACTGATTAGAAGCCATGAAAACCGCATCCCAGGCCTCCTCCAGGCTTATGCTGGGGGCCCTGGAAGATCAAATGAGCTATAGTCTAAACTCCTTAAAAGGGGGTTATATAGGAGATTATGTAGGGGACTACTGTAGGGCTTATTAAGGGGGATACTAGGAGTTGAGACTATAGCTCAAATGGGTTTCAGGGTTTAGGGTTTAGAGTTTGTGCGGGTTTAGGGTTCAGGGTTTAGGGTACAGGTTTTAGAATTCGGGGTTTAGGGTTAAGGGTTAAGGATTCAGGGTTTAGGGTTTAGCGGGTGGGGTGGGTCAAGTCAATTTCAATGGAAGCTACTACTTAAGGTTTAGGGCTCAGGGCTTTGTCTGTAAGCCTGTCCCCTCCATACGCACTGTAGGGTTCCCAGCTTGTGGCTTTCCATGTACGCCGGTTGTTGTTGGATAGCATTTTGCATGTGTATGTGTACCCGACCCCAAAGTATAGATTGAAACAGGTCATGCTAAATAGTACCTCAGCAATACTGAAGTAAGACACTTCCCACTATTGAACGATCTTCTCCATGCAATATTCGTCCCACCGCTCACCAAAAGAGGACCTCTACTTGGTTCCGCGCACCTTCCACATTCACAGAGCGATTTCAAAAAATACGGGTCCCTCACCTTACTTAGCCAATGGAAGAACTTAAACCTTTTTGGGCTTCCTGATTGGGTCCCTATAAAAAAGTTTGAACTTGTTTAGCCCTGGTCATTGGGAAAGAGAGTTACGGCACCCCATCTTTTACCTGAAATATTATGTTCCTCGATACATCCCAAACGAGGAGGGCTCAAAGTTAGGAGGGGAGATGTCAACCGCAGCCTTAGTGGAGGGGATTGCTTGGAAATCTTATAAAGCTTCATATTGGGTCCTTCCAGGGAGCAGGAAGACCTCAGGGGCGGGAGGAATGGGAGAGCGGGTCCATCCACATGCAAGCATTCAAGATCTGTTGAGAACGCACTATCAGAACCCTAAACCCTATCAGTGCTAACCACTCCTTGTAGCTTGGGCACTAACTTGCCTGAAAACCTTTTCTTCTGCGTCTACTGCTTACACCCACCCATCCTTTCCTGCGGCTGGAAGGCTTTAGGATTCAGACCTTTTTGAGGCGGGTTAGGCTAAACCCGGTTCTAGCTGTGGGGATTGGGTTTGGGATTGGCACGGCAGCACCAGGTTTTTTGACAGCCCGCTGTGTATGGGAGCTTCACGAAGTCTACCGTATAAACCTGCCTGATTTGGACCCTGAAATGCTTGTATATTCTGCATATGACGATGGTCCGCAGATGTCCGCTAAGGTTACACCCCACCATGAATGTGCGTGTATATTGGTCCTGCAACGCATGACGAGTTGACGGATTGCATGAAAGGGCTGGGCATCAGCTAAATGCTTAGGACATGTGCTTACAAGGAGTTATCTAATTACTTGGCCCTTCAACTGTTTCACCCGCACACGAGCCACATGCCCTCGATTTGAGTATGTCATTGCTGAACGTTCCTTGGTTCCAAGATTCTTCAGAGCTCGTTCAGGGGAATCAGTGCATCTCGGGAAATATCGCAAGTTATGTGAGTTCTGGTCTTTGACCTAGAGCCCCTAAACCCTAAACCCCCCCTAAACCCGTCTATAACTCCAGTTTCCATGTCATTTTACATTTTCGTTTCCATTTGATTCTCCACTATTGGGTAACATCCCCGAAGCCCCAAACCTTCAACCCCAAATCCTAAACCTCCGGACCTGAAGTCCGAAAGTTTTGGACACAGAAGCGGCAAACACTAGGCCCTTCAGGAGCTTCAACTGCAGAACGCTGAGCCCCAGCCCTGAACCATAGGATTTAGGGTTTAGGTTTTCTGACCCCTAAACCCTGAACCCCATAACCCTTGAACCCTTGTCTCTCAACCCTAAACCGCAACCCACCCTAAGGGTCCAAGTGCCCAATAATCATATACTTACCCAAAACCTATACTATAATTACTATTACCAATATCCCAAGTACCTAAATACTGGGTACATGGACCCTTAGCCCAGTAAGTTGCCCCTAAGGATCGCATTTCGAGATCAGAAGCATGAGGGCTGCGAGGCCTCCGGGATCCGGGATTGAATCGTTATACCGCATGGGATTGTATAGGAATTATATTAGGGTTCTGTAGGGACTATATTAGGGTTATGTGGGGGTTATATTGGGATAATGGAAAAGAAAATGGAAACTACTCTTTAGGGTTCAGGGTNNGGGTTATGTGGGGGTTATATTGGGATAATGGAAAAGAAAATGGAAACTACTCTTTAGGGTTCAGGGTTTAGGGTTTAGGGTCTAGGGTTTAGGGTTTAGGGTTTATAGTCCCCCTGAAGTAGAGAGAATCTGGGGTATATGGGGATCTTATTATACTATACCCAAAGCCATATTCTATCTACTTAAGGCGGACTATAGGCTTTAGGGCTTAGAGTTTACAATATGCTTGGTGCCGGCTAGATAGGGAGAAGTGTTTTGTAAGATGCCTATCTAGCTCATAGGCTTTAAACACCCTAAACCCTAAACCCTAAACCGCGTGCTTTAGGCCTGAGGTTGACTTGTTTGGGTTTAGGGTTAAGAGTTCAGAGTTTAGGGTCTAGGGTGGTTTAGGGTTTAGGGTTTAGGGTTAAGAGTTCAGAGTTTAGGGTCTAGGGTGGTTTAGGGTTTAGGGTTAAGACTTTAGGGTTTAGAGTTTAGGGTTTACGTAACTTGAAGGTTCAGGGGGGTAGGCATAAGCTGATTCTAGATGGGATGGCACTAGTTTCCCATGGTCAGCTTGTTTTGAAACCCCAAGAGGATTGACCGTGAACCATCAAAATCCCTAAATCCCAAGACCAAAACCAGAGATGATGTTTGGCCTGAGTGTGTCGCGGCTTCAGTTTCATGGTGCTTTGAAGTAAAGAAAAAGGGGGCTATGAGGAGCTTCGGGTTTTAACATGGTTCAGGGTTAGGGAGTGGTGGAATGGCTTCCATGACCCATGACTTTGATCGACTACTTCCCTTCCGCTGGGGGCGGGGCTGTTCACCCCACATCCTGAGGGGAAGTGCCAGTTCCTGTTTCATTTCCCTGGATACCCCTACCCTAAACCTTAAACCCCCCCCCGCCCCGAATCCCATAGAACCTTTTTTGGCGGGTCTTGTTCTAAGGGAGGAAATTACGCACTGGGGTTCATGGGCTGAGAAACCAGGTCCTCCAAGGAGTCTCCGTCCTCCCCAAACCGTAAACCATAATAGGGTTTAGGGTTTAAGGGACTAAAGTTCAAACCCTGAACCATAAGCCAACGAAGCCGCAAGAAACAATCACCTTTGTGAGCAGCATGACTTGACCACCTTACTCGGGCGGGCACTGCTCACATACATAATTGTAAACGCTAGCACGCGCCCGCCTCGGCTGGCGGGGCTTCCCACTGTAGGAACATGTAATTGTAGATATACAGGTATTTAAGTTAGGTATATAGATACAGTCATATGCCTATTACATACACAATACAACCCTAGAAGTCCAACTAGGGACGCGCAAGTAGGACCCAGGAAACCGGTGGGGAAAATGTTCGGGGCCAGGTTCGGACCTTGGGTTTAGGGTTCCGTTTGGCGGGTTGATAGGCGTTCTTAGG
>CAJNIZ010042711.1:19208-37846 GCA_905231905.1 Symbiodinium pilosum
CGGCGGCGGCGGCGGCGGCGGTCGTAGTAGTAGTAGTAGTAGTAGTAGTAGTAGTAGTAGTGGCAGTAGTAGTAGTAGTAGTAGTAGTGGTAGTAGTAGTCGTAGTAGTAGGAGGAGTAGGAGTAGGAGTAGGAGGCGGACGCAGTACGCAGCGCGCGCCGGTCGCGTTCGTGACGGCATGATTTCGCAGCACGCGCAGCTTTGAAGTATTGTAATTTGCTCGTCGTTGTCGTCGTCGTGGTCGTCGTCGTGGTCGGAGTTCGGGGTCGGGGTCGGGGTCATCGTCCTCGTCGTCCTCGTCCTCGTCGTCGCCGTCGTCGTCTTGGTCGTCGTGGTCGTCGTGGTGGTGGTGCTGGTGCTGGTGCTCGTGGTGGTGGTCGCTGTAGTAGTAGCAGTAGTAGTAGGAGGAGGAGGAGGAGAAGTAGGAGGAGGATGACCGGACAATCGTTAGATCTAGGAATTCACGGGATTTTAGGTTATCTTTGTTTTGGCGCAGTGTACTTGGGGGTCAGGGTTCAGACTTTTAAGGGTGTAGTTAGGTATCTGGGAAATTTAAATTGAAAGTGATCTCAGTCACAACCCAAATGCCAAATGGTGGTTTCTATTGTGGGCGAGAACATTATCCACTACGATAAAAAAGAGTAGTAGCACTGATATTGACATTCATCAGAGGCACTGCTAGGACCTAGGATTTTTTGCTGGCTGGTGAATCGCTTCTATGTTCATTGCCGCTTTACGGTGATGGATATCGCTATGAACATTTGTTGATAGCGACGGTCTAGATATATCCGATTGCTATGGGCAGCCGCTGGTGTTGACGTCTGTCATGATTGGTATTTGCAAGGCTTTTGTTGTGTTTCTGTGAAACTTCCAGTTGCGCGTTTGTAAGATGTCACAGCAGTAATATTTACAGAAGCAGTCTGTTGATCCGTCATTTTTGGATGCAAGCTTCAACAACTGCAGGAAAGACCCCAGACCGTGAACCCAGTGGGGCACCTAAACACCACTGCCGCTAACCGCGCACCCAACTCCCAGAATCCTGTACGGTTTGGGGTTCATGGTAACCCCGGGTGCAGTACATGACCCTAATACCTGAATCCTACACTCCACACCCGTCTCGAACCCTGCCAGCCAGTTTCCTTTTCAAGTTCCATCTTCTTTTCATTTGGTTTTCCAGGTTCTTAAACCTAAGCCCTGAACCTTAAACCCTAAACCCTGAATAGCAGCTTACATCGTCTTTTCAATTATCCTTATGCCGTAGAATCTCCATATGACATTCTCGTTTATTGCCCTTTATCACCGCGCGGGCCAGTGGCAAGAGCGTGCTTACCAGGCAGGCGACAAGCTGATCGTGCGGTTTAGAGTTCACAAGCCCTAAGCCTCAAACCAAACCTGGACCTTCAAAAATGTAAGATAATGACCTTTATGGCTGCTATTATGGGCTTAGGGCTATTATTTCACACATTCTTGGCCTGGACGCCGCTGAAACAGCGCAACCGCTGGCTCAGCTTCGCTCGCGGAAGTCATTTCTGTATATGTATATATATATATATGTATATACATATGTGGGCATACGAGGGTTTGGGGTTTAGGGCTTGGGGTTTAGGGTTTGGGGTTTAGGGTGTGGGGTTTAGGGAGTTTAGGGAGTTTGTGGTTCTGGGTTTAGGGGTTGGGTTGTCAAAGTTATGGTCCCTTTTCGGGTCCCCATTACAATATGGCCGTGAATACTTAGGGGACCTAAAAGGGACCGCAATTTTGACAAACTACTAGATATGTATAGTATAGAAACTGGGTTTTCCTCACTATAGAACCCCCAAACAATCCTTTCATCAGTCCAGGTCCTTCTATGCTCTAAGGCCTTATATAAACCTACAGAATACGATGCCCTCTCTCTCGTTCTGTATGTATATATATATATATGTATAGAGACCGTTGACCATAAACCCTACGTCCTAAAAGTGCACGCACATCCCTAAACCCTAAATCCTGAACTCTTAACCCCTTGACCCTAAACTGTGTGATCCCTACCCTCACAAAGCCAGGTCCGGCCATGCACCGGGAGCACCATACTCCGGTTCCCGCCGCAGACAGCATTACCGATGCAGCACAGGCGCTTCGGTCTTTGGGGGCAGCCATATGTAATTCTTTCAGTTGATGTTCCCCCGAATAGTAAAACCGCTGAATCCCCTGGCCCCAATAACCATAGACCCCCCTCTAAGATGGTACCATTATACATATGGGGGAGGGACATTTACTATCAGGGGGATGCAGGGCTTACTATTAGTAGGGGAGGAGTTTAACCCAAAGCCGCAACGCACGCAGAAATGCAAGCTTGCAACCCCTTCCTGGATCCTATGGATCCCAATCTTGCACAAAGCGTGCGTGTAGGTATGTGGTATCCCCTCAGTGACTCCCATATAGTTACTGTGGAGGCCCCGTGTATGTTATATGGCTACATGGAACCTTGGGCTAGGAATGTATAACACGAAAGTAGAGGGCACAAGGTGGGTTGCGTAGGGTCCAGGTATTTCAGGCGACCAGTACGATGAGAAAAGGATTCGGGGAAGGCTAATAGAACATGAGCTTAAACTCGAACCCTTGATACCTTAACCTCAATTTCTGAGCTTTGGAATCAGGATTGGGCAGCCGAAGCTTGTGCTTCTCGATCCCCTAGTGAGACAGGAGGTGCCACACATCGAAATCAGATCCTAGACCTTCCAAGACTCACCACAAAAAAGTCGAACTAAGATCGAAAAGGGAAGCTTGCCAAACAAATTGGCCATTGTTGAGGTCGGCCAAGAATCAACCAGCAATCTTAAAAGCAAGAATGCGCGAAAACGGCCGAAATCGGCCAAATAAAATCGACCGAACATCCAAATTCAAGAAAACAACAACTGAGAAGATTGAAGTCGGACGAAAATCGACCAGCAAATGAAAACATCGAAAAAAAAATGCAGTTGACACGCCGCCAGTCTGGTCGATTCCCGGATATATCCCACGCCAACTGGGCAGCCGAAACACTCAGCAATTTGTTCGATTGTGTTTCGATGTTTTCGATGTTGTTTCCATTTTGGTGAGGTTAAGACGGCTCTGTCTTAATCAAGAATGGAGAAGCACAAAGCCTAATTAACCCTGATCACTAAACCTCCAGCCCGAACCCTTAAATCCGAATCCCAAAATCCTTAAGCCCTTATTCTCAGGAATCCTTGTGCTAACCCCTAGCTGGACCTCAAAAGTAGGTGAAAGTAAGGGCCAGCACGGGTTAAACATAGCTGGAAAGGCAGTTCCGCCTGTTCAGGGGCATGGTAAACCCTGAACCCTAACCCTAAACCCAAACTTTATAACGCCAAATCCTCCAAACCTACTAGACACTCCTTTCAGAAGGCTCTGCCGGAAGTTGCGCCTCAGTCCGGGTGCTTAGACCCACCCAGACGATTCAGGGTTTAGGGTTTACCGGACCCCAGAACTGGAATCTGCCAATCATCCGCTGGATTCCCCAAGGGAGTAGTGGGGTCATTTTCGGGAGTCCCAAATTCATGGATCCTTAAGGGGGTCTGGGTAGCATGGGAAATTAACGTAGTTGGTGGGCAGCGGGTTGTTTCAGGATTAAGGCTCGGGGAACTGTAGGTTCTGGGGTTCAGGCTTACGCTAAACGCTAAAGCTAAACCCGTAAACCCCGAAACCCTAAACCCTAACCCCCATGGAAAGGGGTTGAAGCTCCGAGAATAGGAGCAAAGCTGCCTGAAAAACCCTAAACCTTTTTTGGGCTTGAGGGTTGAGAGCCTAGGGTGGAACCGAGGTGTTCCTAAGTCTTTTCTACCCGGTGCTTATTTGGGGGGGTCAGGAAGACTTAGTAAGCAGGTTAATAACCCCTATAACCCATAGAGTACCCCCCCATTTATCCCCATTATTAACCTACTTACCAAGTCCCCCTGACCCTCCAAGTAGGGGAGGAGGTCCATACAGTAGTCCCTACGCATAATCCAGACCCCCAAAGGGATCTAAAAATTAGATCCCCTAGAACCATATATGGGAAACTATATTAGGATTATATAGGGGTTATAATGGGTCTGTATAGGGGATCTAATTTTTAGATCCTCCTAGGGATCTGGGAATCCCTTTCAGCCATTCCCACATCCCTTACTACGTACCGGGAGATGTTGAGAAGTTCAGGGCTCAGGAACTAGGGCTGACTAGAGCGGCCTGGACCCTCAAAAGAAGGTAAAGATGGGTTTAGGGTTTGAGGTTTGGGATTTTGGGTGTACGGTTTAGGGCTTGGGGTTTAGGGTTTGGGCTTGGGGTTTAGGGTTTGGGGTTGGGGCTTAGGGTCTGGGATGTTGGGTTTAGGGTTTAGCGTACCCTCGTTTTATCTCCTTTTTACAAAACCCTTTTGTGTAGGCAAATGGTTTACTCTATTGGACGGGTCAGGCGGACTTAGCAAGTAGGTTAGTAATCCCTACAATCCATACAGTACCCCACTTATCCCCATTATCATCCTACTTACTAAGTTCCCCTGACCCTCCAAGTAGGTAGGTTTTAGGGCGTATAAGCCCTAAACCCTAAACTCCCTCGAAGGAGCTGTTAACGGTAAGCCACCCCGAGGATGAATCCCACTTGCTGTCAGGAAGGGCTTCACGGAAATCAGGGTTTAGGGTGTTTTGGGAAGCCCTGACGCTACTACTACAGCGGCTTAAATAATTACCGATATCAGTTAGAGGTCTTCTCAGGGTATCTATACTACAAACGTACGCAGCATCTAGAACAATAATGTTGGCAGTTAATCAAGCCCCTAGGTTGAACCTAAACCGGGCTTCTGTGGATCATGGTGCGGGGCTTGAAGCTGCGGGGTTAATTTCGTTGGCTTTGAGGGATTACTGGCTCCTCATACTTCGGGGTAAGGGTTTACGGTGCAGGGGGCTTAGGCTTCAGAGTTTGGGGTCGGAGTGTAGTCCATGTATTACGCGTTAAACAGGTTTTAGACCCTTATTAAGCCCCCAGCCTACATGCTGCTCGAGTAGAGTTGTCGTGTATGCCCTTCAGTCGCCTTTAGAAAGGCCCCAAGTAACTCAAGTATAGACATAAGTTTCAGTTTGCATGCAATGCAAGGATACCAAGCGATATCCGGATGAGTAATGTGGTATCGGGGGGGATCCTTTAATTACTTCGGTTCCCAACAGATCTTGCGGCAATGCTCATGTCGTGTCTTAACATTGAAGCAGCTCTATGCAATCATCTTTCTTGGTTCGGCCGCCGTCCCAAGGAGGCTACACCTTAAACCCCGAACCCTAAATCCTAAACGCAAAGCCCTAAACCCTAGTCCTGAAACCCTATTCCCTAAACCCTAATCATTAAACCCCTAATCTCTCAACCCTATTCCCTGAGCCATAATCCCTAAACCCTAATCCCTAAACCTTAATCTCTAAACCCTACTCCCGAAACCCTAATCCCTACACCCTAATCCCTAGAACCTCTGGACCCTAATCCCTAAACCCTAAACCCTACATGAAGCCCTGAAAGATGGCGGTTTTAGCTTCGATGGCTGAGGAAAGCAGACCGTTACCACCTCGAGGTCCTGTAGGCAGCCATGCTGCCCATGTACATAGCTTCTTGCAGAGTTGGAGGGGCTGAGGACCGAGCCATGCCCGAGCTGGCACTTGTCCCTGGTCTTGGGCCCGGTCAATATGAGCTGTAATCTAAACTCCTTAAAGGGGGGTTATATAAGGATTATATAGGGGACTACTATGGGGGTTATTAAGGGGGATACTAGGAGTTTAGACTATAGCTCATATCACATTCGAGGACAGCCACCTGGCCAGGATCAAAGACAAAGTCCAGGACCATGACAGTACCGGGATCTGCAACTATCCGATGAGCGAGTTCTTGAAACTGCTCGCGCTCTTCGACTAGGGATTAGGGTTTAGGGATTAAGGTTTTAAGGTTTAGGGATTGGGGTTTAGGGTTTAGGGTTTAGGGTTCAGAGTAGGGTTAGGGTTTAGGGATTTAGGGTTTAGTCTTTAAGTTTTGGAGTTTAAGGTTTAGGCTTGGCTTGTCCCCGCAGGGGTGGATTTTACTCTCAGTCCGTCAAGTTCGACGTCCCAAAGCCGTCAGGTATCTAACTCTCAATTTCAACTCAAAGATCTGAAATGCCTAATTGAGAACTAAGTGCTAAAGCTTTGGCTCCTAAACCTTTAGTCCCTACGAGCCATCAACCCAAAATCCTTTGGTCCATCCTCCTAAACCCTAAACCCTAGATCGAGGCGGTGGTCGAAACAGAAGAAGCAGCTATCTGACGTGGAGGAGGGGCCTTCTGCAGGTTCCAGGGGTTCAGAAGCTGAGGGCGGCTTAGGATTTAGGATTTTAGGGGCATAAAGTTTAGGAACTTAGTGGGCTGAAGTTTGTTTGGGGGGCTTCATAGTTTAAGAGTTTAGGGTTTAGGGATTTGTGGTTTAGATTTGAGGGGGATAGTCTCCGCGCCATATCTGGTTGCTGAAAGTTCTATGCTATGAGATGTGCTTCTTGCAGGCATGCAATTGTCTCCACATGGAATTTCTATCTTGAAGTCGCCTGTAACATCGTGTCTTGTGGGTCCTCCTAAGCCCTGAAACTCATCTGGACTCTATGGCACCTTCAATCTTTGAGGGGTCTGTACCACAAACAACCGTAGAGGACATGGCTTAAAATCCGTAGCGTCCATACCCCTAGATCCTAAACCCTTAGCCCGAAAGCCGAGACCCCCTAAAACCTAAACCATCCAGACACCTTGAGCGTCATAAACATGGTAGGCTTCTGGACCCTCTTTGTTTTGGGAATGTGAGCCGTCATCATAGCTTGTAGTGCCCGTGTGTAAAATAGCTGGAAGGGGAGGTAGGTGCTGGAATTGCTAGAAAATGGAGATCCAAAAGAAGAGTCTAATGCAAAATGAGCGTATATAGAGTATTGTGATACCGGATTGGAATGTAGAGGTCCTGCTATTCTCCAAGGGTTCTCGGGTTTACTGCGCTGTAGTTATTTTAGGGCAACATAACATCGGGCATCTCAGTTTGTGTAGAGCGCGAGGAATTTCAGTACGTGTCCAGCGATTCTACAGCTTCCAAACCTTCCGAGAAATTCTTATGGATTCCCCCACGTACCCCCGGTTCCCCCGTCCATGAATGTTGATTAAGGATTTGGATAATCAGAGTAAATTCAGTTTCATTAGGGGTGAACCTACCGGGTATAGAGGTGGTGATGAGGAGAACCCATAAAATTCCAGCCTCAGGATATGGACTTCTTCCTCGGTATGCCAAAGCTTGCATGGGCCTGGATGCTCAGCAGATAGTTTCAACAAGCTGGAGGTCTCAGAAGATAGGCGAACATGTTGGAGTGCCCAAAACCTCAACCCTGAGCATAGGGGGTTATCAACATTCTGGCCCCTATTTTGGTCGTGTTGGGTCCCATTGTTACACAGCCCCTGATATGTAAGGTCACCAAAAACGGGGGCATCATGTCGACAACCTTCCATTTGGAGCCCTTGGACGGCACCCCTCCTGTGCAGAGACTCCCAAAAGAGGGTTAATGTTAGGCATCCTTTCAAACTTTAGCGGTAGGGCTTGGGGATTACTAGAGCAACCAACGTATCCAACGAATTGGGTTTTGTCCTCAGCGCTCTTGTGCTACTCTAAGTAGGTTTCCCTTCATCTATACCTGCGACATGGATTTTTTGCCAGTCATTAGGGATGAAGTAGGACTCAGTTTGAAACATGGTCACATACCTTCACAAAGCCGCTCCATAAGTTATAGTCGCTAACAGTTGTGAGGAGGAGGAGCAGTAGTAGAAGGAGGAGGAGTAGTAGCAGGAGGGGTAGGAGTAGAAGTAGGAGTAAAAGTAGGAGTATAGACGTACTTCCTACCGAGTAGTCAATACAAGGCGTTGAACATGGCAGCCCTGATTTCCTTGCGTTTCATACCTGCACATTTTGTCGCCCGGTAGTTCTTACAAAGCCCTACACCCTGAAACGAAAGAACATTATCCCAATGGATTATGAGCTGCAACCCTACACCCTAAACCCTGGACACTAAGCCGCATGTTGTAGTGTTAGCCCAATAGGGATCCAGTTCCATATCGCCCCCAGGCTTCCTATGTTTTAGCTGAGGTGCGGGGTTCTATGTAGCCGCTTCCGGGAAGATGCAGAGTAATTGATAACATGAGCTATAATCTAAGCTCCTTAAAAGGGGTTATAGTTGGGGGATTATATAGGGGAGCGGTATAGGGATTATTAAAGGTGATACTAGGAGCTTAGACTATAGTACACATGGTTATGATTGGACCTAGGGTTTAGGGTTTAGGGTGTGTAGGCCCCAAGGAGCTTCTACTTGCCCTGAACCTCCAAGTAGTGGTTCCCAGGGGCCTGAGCACTAAATCCCCCAGCATTCGCGTTTAGTGTTTTTTTGGGTTTAGGGTTTAGGGGTTTAGGGTTCAGGGTTTAGGAGGAGTTCTATGGAGATTATTCAGGGTCTATTGTTGGCTTTATGCAAGATCTGATATTACATCCTGGGCTTTGTAGGACTTGTGTGAATTCGGAGGGGTTTCTTGTGGGCTTATAAATGTTGAGGTTTTGTACGTGGACTTGAGAGGCGAGGGCTTAGCGTGTATTTTTCAACGCAGGGAACCCTGGTTGCTTTATGCGAAGCTAGACTTGATGGTTCTTAGCAGGGAATAATGGAGTAGAATCCCTGTAAAAAAAACCCATTTGCTACATTACCTTATTCCCTACCAAGCGTCTAAGAACCAGTAAGTAGACCTAAATCCTAAACAGCAGCTTGCTTGGCTCAAAGCAGCTTGTCTGCTTTCACGGGCACCCAGGTTTGCTCGGATCGCCCGGGGGGGCGGTCGCTTACGGTCACCGGTTTGGGGTTCGGTCTCCTTCTCATTAATTATTAGGCTTAGGCTGTTAAGCATGCAGCCGTCTGTAATACATCGTTTCAGATTCTTTTGAAGAGATTCTTTTCTGCGTGTGTGAGATTGCTTCGCAACGTGTAGCAGCTGAGATGGTGATGGTGTACTGGTAGCGGTAGCAACATTAGTAGCAACAGCAGTAGCAACAGCAGTAGCAACAGCAGTAGCAACAGCAGTAGCAACAGCAGTAGCAACAGCCGTAGCAGCAGCCGTAGCATAGCAGTAGCAGCAGTTGCAGTGGCAATAGTACCTAGTATCAAGATGAAGAGCAGCAGTAAGACTAGTAGTCAGGAAGTGCGCGGTAACATTAATACCAGGCATCGCGGTGGTAGAAGAAGAAGACGTACGAAGACAAAGTAGAAACAGAATTAGAGGTAGAAGTAGAGATCGGGGTAGAAGACGTCGTAGTAGTAGTAGTAGTAGTAGCAGCGGCGCAGTAGCAGTAGCAACGGCATTGGCAGTAGCAGCGACAGAATCACGAGCAGGAGCAGCACAAACAGCAGATTTAATCGTGCTCATGCCTTCGCATGCAGCATGGCTATGCATGGGGCTGCTGGTCGAGAGCAATGGCTATGATTTGGATAGCACCACTGCCAGCGACCAGCCGACAGTCGATTCAAAGGTCCCTACAGCAGTCATCGAGGGATGCCCTGAACATGAATTTTGTTTTTTGCTCATCTTCCCCCCTCATTAGACAGGCAAAGTCAGATTTTTTGGCGTGTTATCAGGGCAGATTGAGGGAAGCGTTTATGGTTTGATGAGTGGGGTCTTGACTCTTTTTAAGCACCAATTCCAACCATAGGCCAGTGGCTCAGTACCTAATTCCGGCTTTGCACGTGCAACGCCCTACTCCGCTCCAAAATACCTAACGGACCCAAAGCAATGAAGCATGTTAAAATGACTCCATTGCTACATGCGGAAGCTACAGGCAGAAAACTCTTGGATCTTTGAGAGGTTCAGTTTTTGGGGATCCTCCGAAGGACTCGGGACCCTGGGCCCCAGGTCTTTCGCCCCTAAATCTGAACCCCCACCCAAGTCAGGAAACTCTAAGTCTATCATTTTCCAGTGTTTCGTGACTTTCGTACAAGGGCTTGAGTATGGTCTCTGTCCACACCTAGCAGAAGATCCGTTTTGGCTTTAGGGGTTGAGGGGGCCCACTCTCCCCAAGTCCAAACTAACAAGAAAACCCATATAATCCTCTTGTTAAGGGGCTGTAGTCTTCATTATAGGCCCCCTTTGGGTTTGCATGTTAACTTTTAGGAGGAGTAAGGTTTCGCGTTTTGGGGGGAAAATTATACTTGTCAAGCCTGAACCCTACATCCTGAATCCTGAAATCCTAATCTCTAAATCCTGAACCCTACAACCCTAATCCCTAAACCCTAAATCCTGAACCCTAAAACCTTAATCCCTAAACCCTAAATCCTGAACCCTAAAACCTTAATCCCTAAACCCTAAATCCTGAATCCTAAAACCTTAATCCCTGAACCCTAAATCCTGAACCCCCGAATCCCTAACCCCTAAATCCCGAATCCTAAAAGTGCCTAAAGTCCTTTCAACGTGCACTCTCAAAACCTCAAGGACCTCCCTTGAACCTTTGGAATTAGGGTTTCCCTAAGGGTCCATGTACCCAATATTTAGGTACTTGGGATATTGGTAATAGTAAATATGGTATAGGTTTTGGTTATGTATATGATTATTGGGTACTTGGACCCTTAGGGTTTAGGGTCTGTTTGGGGTTTTGGGGTTCAAGGTTTAGGGTTTAGTTTAGGGATAGTACCCCCCAACAATGGAGAAGCAAATGGAAAAGAAAAAGGACAAGCAAATGGACATTCGGGTTGTTTAGGAGTTTATACGGTTGATACGGAAAATCGTTTGTGACGCTTAGTAGCTTACGCCTTGCAGATGATAGTAATCTAGTATACTATTGTCATGCATACCTTCCTGTGTCAACAGTTTGCCCCTAAACCCTAAGCCTTAAACTCTAAAGCCTGAAGGCACTAGCTCGTCACCAGTGGTGGGAAGCCATTGCTCCAGATGAGTGCGTGGAGCCTCAGAGGTGCCATCGCCAGAAAAGCATGCACCACTTGAGGGGCTCAAGACCTTATAGGGGTTTGGGATTTTAGGGTTTAGGGTTTGGGGTTCACAGGGTTTAAGGTTGAGTCTTTGGGGTTTCCCGAAATTAGGACCCCCTTCTTCGGGAGCTCTATCATAAGGGCTTCAGTTGTTTCAGGTATCCCAACGGAACCCTATGCTTGGAAGCTCAAAGCTTGTGCGCCCACCAGGCATTGCATCTACACAGATGTTACAGGGGCGATATAGCTGCTATCTACGACGCTCACGGAGGTTTTGAAGGATCGTAGAGAGCAAATGCGATGTGCTCCAGGGTTAGAAGGGGTTCTCAATTCTTGACACGTTATGAGCTATAGTCTCAAATCTTTGAAGGGGTTTGCATACGGGAGTGTATAGGCCAGCGTGATAGGGCTTATTAAGGGAACTACTCGGAGTTCAGACTATAGTTCATACGCAAGTGAAACTTCTTCCGTCTTTTCCATTGGGCCTAGCTATACAAGCTTCCATGTTAGTTTGGGCGAACCGGGGCTTTCAGCCCTAACCCCCTTATGAAAACCCGTGCCCCGGCCTCTTGAAAGTAGATCCCTTGGCAAGCCCTTGGGTTCAACAGCAGTTTAGGGTTTAGGGCATTGGGGGGTCGACTTTTTAGATGCTTGCCATGGGCTTCTAAGATGGGACCTGCCGATTTCCTGGAGCCTAACTATATTGGCCCTTCATTGGGTTTGTAGGGTTTTAGAGGGTATAGAATAGGCATATGAGGGCTCCAGGATTAGGGGCCCAGAGTAAAGGTCAATAGTTCCAACCTCGGGGGACCTAACTCCGAAACTTTGAGCCCTGAACCTCAAACCCTAAACCTTAGACCCTAAACCTGAAACCCGAAACCTTAAACCCTAAACCTTTAACCCGAAACCTTACACCCTAAACCCTAAACCTTATAAGCCATAAACCTTAAACCTTCACTAAAGGACAGATAAGTCCTGGCAGCAGACCATGGTCTCTGTGCTTGACGGCAAGCTCTTCCTCGTAACCGAGGCCGGGTGGGCCTTAGTTTAGGGTTCAGGATTTAGGGATCAGGGTTTAAGGTTTGGGGAGCAGGGGTTAGGGGCTATGCTTTAAGGATTAGGGTTTGGGGATTAGGGTTTAGGGTTTGGGTTTTTTTGGACCCCCCAGGATGTATACCTATTAGCATTTCTGCGTTGCAACTATCCTATTGCACGATGTAACCCCTAAAATTCAAACCCTTGAGCGATCATGTCTGCCCCTCGGTGCCTAGGTTTGATGACTGAAGCATACGTCTGCCCTGTTAGACATTGACATGGGAGCCCTACAGTCCCCCTACAGTCCCCCATATTGAAAGTAGACTCATCTTTTCTGTGCGGTGTTTAAAGGAAAGTAAGGGCCCCGAATACAAATCTGAAGCTTGGGGTCCTCATATGAGCCATAGTCTAAGCTCCAAAAAGTGGGTTATATAGGTGGGTATCTGTGGGAGTATTATGGGGGTTACTGCGGTGCTGCACAAGTTCGACTCATAGACATACCTGCAAGAAAACTCACGTGTCTTGTAAAATGGTCCCCCTTCTCTCCCCTAGACGCCTAGCGCTTGCGCCCGCGGGCCTCCTCCGGAGCTTTAAAGCGTTAGAATTTTAAAGCGGGGTACGTGCAACTCCGCTAGCAGGGCTAAGGAACATGAGACTTCAGGGGACCCCGCCTGATTCCGCAACTCCGCAAGATACTTAGGAAGGTCTGTGCGTCAGGAAGAGCCCCGTAAGTCGAAACTTTTGGAGCGGTGATGAAGGGAGGTACTCGGAGTTTAGAGTATAGTTCATATAAGTGTAACTCCTTAAGGGGGGTTAGGTTATATAGGGGATTATCTTTGGGAGCATTTTAGGGGTTGTTAAGAGTTTAGATTATATAAGCTTGGGGAGGATAAAATGGAAGCCACCTTCCTCTGCTTGTTCCCCCGCCGCCAAGCCTCTTCAACCCTAAACCTATTCCTATTACTGCTATTTTCATTTCTACTAGTAACATTTTTATTTTTGTTGTTATTGTTGCTATTCTAAGCCTTAAACCCAAGCCCCTCAACCTTAAGCTGACGAGAAGGATGGACAAAAGTCGTCAGACCACCAACTGGTGCGTGAGGGATAACAAACATGCCTCGATCATGCCTAGTTTTTCTTCGGGGGCTGGAAGGACATGTAGTGCAGGGCACATACTATCCCCAGGAAAGGCGGGCATGACCAAAACAAAAAAGCGCAAACCCTATACATAACGTATAAGCCCTAGGGCTCCGGTTACCTAAATGGTGGGTTCTGGGTTCGATATATAACTTATGGTTACATAGCCCAGTAACCTACTATTTAGGTAACTGGGAGCCCTAAGGTAAAGTGACCGGATCCTAGCCCTAAACCAGAAGCCATTCAACATCATTCTTCCATCCAGGCTTATCAAGGGACGCGGCCGGAATGTCAAGCGGTAGGTCCGTTTGCAAGAAGGTGGTGTCCACGAGTTTTCAGTTGTTTCTTGGCTTCAACGGTGATTTCTATATATAGGGGGAGCCCAACGTAGACCCCAACATTCTATAATGCTCTTTTTGGGACCCCCAAGAGAGTACCCCTGATTTTGGGAAACCGCCCAGATAGGATTCAGGTCTGAGTTATTTTCTCCAAGATTTCAAGTTTGTAATGTGGACATTATACCCTTAAAGTTAATAACCTAGGTTTTGGGGCCCCCCAACACCTTAACTAACGACCATATTTCATAGCTTAGCGATCCAGACCCGAAGGGTACAAAGGAAAAGTCCGTGGCGTTCAGTGGCTCAAGCTCCGGCTCTGGGGTGTGGGGCGGGTTTGGGGTCAGGGGATTAGGGTTTAGGGTCCATGGATTCCCCTACTAAACCCTATACGACCCCCTAGGTTCATTACTTAAGGTTATAATCACGGCAGACCTTCAGCTGAAGGGTTTTTGTGGAGCGTTCCGCATAATTATGGGTTATAAGCTACAATATTTTGGTGGCCATAGTTGCCCTACATCCTGAACCCTTAACTCTAAATCCCTAAGCCCTAGAACCCTACGACGCTAAACTCTATAAACCCTCAAATCTACATCCAAAAACCTCCCTTAACCCCTAAACCCTACACCCTAAACCCTAAATCCTAAACCCTAAACCCCTATTTCTTTGCAGGCTTCAGGTTGCAATTTTGTCCAGTTTTGCTAGGCTCGAGAGTCTACAGTTGCTTCCAAAGACCTCGCAGTTAAGGTTTAAGGTTTCGGCTTAGAGTTTGTGGTTTAGGGGGGCACCCTAAACCTATCGAAGTATGGTACTATGGTATTACAAGATCATGCAGGGTTTTGAGTATCAAAAGTAAAAACCACGTCTACCAAATAGCCCTTTCGCAAGTGTCGAGCTTCTTTGTAGGAATCGATCGGTCTACAACAAGGGCATTTCTTTTTGTGTGCCGGGGAGGGGGGGGGGCGCAGCGGGGACCTGGAGAAGTATCCGAACAAGGACGTATGTAAACACGGGGCCCCAACATAGACCCCCATACATAATAGTCCTTATCATACTCACCCGCTAAACAGGGGCCCCTAATTTGTTGGAAGCCCCCATCTTCTTCCTGCGTTCTTGGACCGAGGTTTTGAGAACCCTCAGGAGAAGGACTGGCTGGGATGATTCTAAACCCTCGATCAGCCCTAAACCCTAAACCCTAAACCCTGAACCTAAACCGCGCCAAGCCAATGCTTGCAATGTTCCACTTACCGGCTCAGGGCAAGAATGACCTCCTCAGAGCTGTACCTCTGACCCAGTTGTAACCCCTCTTTGGGTTTAACTATATGGGGGCTTCCCAAAGTTAAGGGTACCTCTTTGGGGGTACCTAATAATAAGGACTATAGTATTTTGGGGGTCTATATTGAGGTCCCCTTATTTTGGGAAACTACCCTTTAACCTCATTATGACTACTTGAGTCCCGAAAAGTATGTAAAACGGTGAACTATAGCAAATGAAAAAGTCGACAGCATGTTATTCTACGTGCCTGCGGGGTCCAGATCCACATGAACCTTCAAGTAGTTTTATAAGGCTTCCGCAGCTCTGCTGAATAAAAGGATTCTAATGGGGACCCCCAACAGGGAACCCCAAGAATATGGTAGGGACGTTATAGGAATGTTCCTGCTACATTCTTGGTGTACCCCCCTCTTTATCAAAACCGCCACATAAACTCTAGTGCTTAAAGGCTACACCCTCCATCCTTAGACCACCAAAACCCCGAACACGCAAGCCCCTACACCCTGAACAACCCTAGACCCTAAACATCCCTGAGCTCTAAACATGCCTAAGCCCTAAACCCCGCAAACCCTGAACCCTAACCCCTAAGCCCCTAAAGCCCTAAACCCTAAACAACCCTAAACCCTTAACATCCCTGAGCCCTAAGCCCTAGACCCCCAAAACCCGAAACCCTAAATTCCAATACCCTGAAGGATGATTGCTTCAGGGGAAAGTCAGGGCCAACTTCGTCTTTGTGCTGTAGAGCCTCCAGGCTCCGAAGGTTCTATAGGGATTATATTAGGGTTATGTGGGGGTTATATTGGGATAATGGAAAAGAAAATGGAAACTACTATTTAGGGTGTAGGGTTCAGGGTTTATAGTCCCCCTTAAGTAGATAGAATATGACGTATATGGGGATCTTATTCTAATGTATCCAAAGCCATATTCTATCTACTTAAGGGGGGACTATAGATCATAGGGTTTAGGATTTAGGGTTTATTGTGTAGGGTTCAGAGTTCAGGGTTAAGAGTTTAGGGCGTAGGGTTCAGGGATTAGGGTTTAGGGTTTCGGGTTCGAGGCTTGGGTTCAGGATGTTCCCGGGTTCCAGGACGACATCCTAGCGGCATGTCAAGGGGAATGTCCGGAACTAGTTTGGTGTCGAGCTTCGTGTGCCATGGAGGTATTCAAGCCCCACACCCCTGATATGAGATATTCCAAACTTTTCTATTTTGGTATGCTACTTTTTTTCTGAGGGGTGGGGGTTTGGATATTAGCGGGTTGATTATGTGCTCCCGTACTTCTGGATCCGGGCCTGGGTTTAAAGAGGAGCAAAGCGGGGACCTCAAACAGGAAGCCTCAAGAATATAGTAGGAGTACAACAGGAGTATGGGGACCCTGGTAGGTGTATTCCTATCATTTTCCTACTACAGTTTTAGGGTTCCGTGTTTGGGGATTCCAGTACAATCATTTTAGGTCTGATTCCAGGTGGGGAGTGGGTTAATGGATTTCTATAGTATCCCTAGGGTTTATGGTTTAGGGTTAAGGGGTTTAGGGTTTAAGGTTTAGGGTTTAGGGTTTGGGGGTTTAGGGTTTAGGGGTTTAGGGTTTAGGGGCATGCATATGTCAGGCTAATTCTGCGGCTCTACCAGCTGGACGACCATAACTCCTTTCCGGAGCCAAGTGACATTCTTCACCTCTGCCAACAATTTTTGTTGCTTGGCAGGCTTGTCGGAGGAACCGCAGGTTTGAGGTTTTGGGTGTGTTAAGCTGTAGGTTTAAAGGCTGGGTCTGGTTTGCTCAAGCTTAGGCTTTGAGGCTTCTAGAAGTCGAAGTTAAAGATACCGGCAACATCCTCGAAATGCTCAGGGTAGCACAAGGTTTTCAAGTCGGAGGATTTGGTTTTGGATGCCTTTCAAGGTGTGAGTTTAGAGATGTCATATTTCACGAAACCATGTTTGTCGGAACTTTCCCAGAAGTTGGAAGTCCTATGTGCTAGAGGTATGTAGCTGACAACATTTTTTAATACTAGCGCCCAAGAGGGAACATGAAAATTGCAAGTTGACTGGAAGTTCGGGCAGCCAGATAAGGGGCCCACGGGTACCACCCAAAACCCTAAACCCTAAATAGTAGTTTCCATTTTCTTCTCCATTAGCCCTATATCAACCCTATATCACCCCCTATTTGCAAGGCACATGTTCCAAGGAAGTTTAAGGTAGGTACTTTGCCCCACATGAGACTTACATAGCCTTATGTAGTCCTAGAGCCCCCATACAAGCGTAAACCCTAAACCCATAACCCTTATGTAAGTACCCGCCTGGTAACTACCCACCAGGAATTTCCCTGAATTCTCAGGTTTGGTAAGGTTTGGGGGCTCAAGGTGCAGGGTGAGCATTCGCCTTTCTCGTTGTTGCGAAGACATTAGGGTTTAGAGTTTAGGCGTGTAGGGTTTAGGGTTTAGGATGTGGAGGTTTCCCAAAATTAGGGCAACCCTTTTGGGGGTCCCCATAAGAAGGATTCTATTACATTTGGGTCTATTTTGGTGTCCCCTTATTTTTTTGGTGTGTTTGGGTAGGGGCCGGCACATGCAGATCAGGAGTGTTTCTTGCGGTTCCTTCCAGCTCTTATCGGGATTTGCCTCTTAATTGCCCAGTTTCTCAGTTCCTACATGATGGGCATTTCCAACGGCTGGGGCCGCCCATATATACCCCAATATATCCTCACCCTTACTAAAAGGGAACACCCCAAAACAAGAGCTTTTAGTTTCTGGGGCCCCCCCTTTCAGCTCGAACCTTGACCTAGGGTTTAGGGGTGAGGGTTTAGGTTTAGGGTTAGGTTTTAGGACAAAACGCTAAAATCTTCACACTTTAGGTGGGTAGCTTTCTCGATAGAAGCCCTAGAAGCGAAATTCATCTAAAGTCAGGCGACTTCCTCGCTTGGTTTTGCAATGGGAGGTACTTACGGGGTTACAATAGTACCTCCCAAAGGTACCCCTCCATTGTTTAAGGAGCTAATAAGAACTATATAGGGCGTAATAAGGCCCAATAGGGTTCTAAATCTGGGGGGGAGGGTACCTTTGGGGGGGGTACTATCGTAATCCTTTCTTGCTCAAGATGCCTTATGGAGTCCTCAATACGGAGCCAGACCATTTTTCCCCAACGTGGCCACTGCCTGCTAAGCGCAACCCCAAGCCGCAGTTGCTTACACAACGTCAGCCTACGTACATATAAAAAACACATATATGCACATGCCTACGGACCCCTTCAAGGGGTCCCTGACGATGACCTTTTGTTTTGAGGAGCCCTAAACCTTAAACCCCAAACCCCAAACCCTAAACCCCAAACCCTAAACCCTAAGCCCTAAACCCTAAATCCCCAACGATTACTGAGCAAGGCAGTTTCCTCCGGGACCACAAGAGCTGGAGAATCAGCTTGCGAAGTGCTCGGCGACTTGGTTCCCTTAGCTTTTTTGAGGGAACCTAGGGCCCTTTAAGGGCATCTATATATAATATAGATATTAGGGTGGAGGTATAATAAGGGTTCAGAGTTTAGGGTACCATACATATAGATATGTACATATTTTATATACTCTCTGAATAGCGACAACCCAAGATTGACCTTTGTGCCGCATTTCCTCGGAGGTCCTCAAATACATACATAGGGTATATACTATATACTCTGTAGACAGTGAACCCAGGATTAAGAGTCCATACCAGGGGCCCCATGGTTTTGACGTTTTTGCTGTATTACTTCGGAGGTCCTCGTCAAGGGTCTTCTGGGGATGTCTTTGGACCATCATGGTTACGGCGGTGCTTGTTATGGATCATATGGGTTGTTATCAAAATTATGGTCCACTTTGGTACCCCTAAATATTAAG